>JANHGB010007560.1:0-10636 GCA_026283785.1 Coracopsis vasa
GCTCGTCTCCAAGTCCGTGTTTCCCGAGCAGGCCAACAACTCTCCTTCTCTCTTTTCATGTTATGTTATGTTATGTTATGTTATGTTATGTTATGTTAAGCTATGTTAAGCTATCTTACATTATCTTATGTTATCTTATGTTGCTGTGTTGCTGTTAGGGTACTGTTGTATTCTATTCTATCATTATATTTTAGTTTTATTTCAATTATTAAACTGTTCTTACCTCAGCCCATGGGTTTTACCTTTTTCTGATTCTTCCCCCCATGCTACCGTGGGGCTATGGGAGGCTGGGGTGAGCAAGCAGCTGCATGGTACTTAGTTGCTGGCTGGGCTTAAGCCACAGAATTCAGCCACTTTCTTACTGTCCTTCCAGATGTGCTAATGCAAAGCCATTCTTGCTTGCTTATGGCACACAAGGCTAAAAGAACTGTTCAATATACAGTAGTTGCACCATGTTTGCTGACCTATGATTTTCTACCATCATCATGGTCAATGCAAGAAAAGGCAGCACACACATGAACTGTGAAGCATGTAGTCCAGCTCCAGTCTGTGTCCACACTGGAGAGGTGGTGCGCACATCTTCTGCAGTATCCTTGCTGCTTGAGGGTTATGCTTTGGTGTCTGCTTTAAGCAACATACTGGCCTACGCTGTTATTTGTACCAGGGTTAATCTAGGATGAGGTTTAATCGATTTATGTCAGATAGTTTATTCCCTTTACATGGTTTTTTGGTCCTTAACAGCAAGCGTGACAACAGTTTCCAGCAATCACCAGCATTGCTGAGTAGTTTTATTCAGTTGAGGACATGTTGCTTTCTTATTGCAGAACCATAAGCAATTTCTGTGTTCTTCCCTATGTTATTTCCAAATTTGCTCTTGAGATTGCTTGGAAGAGAAACACAATAACTGGATTTTGAGGCTTATATTTTTGTATAGTGGTACCTATCTCCCATACTCTTCACAAGCCTATGTTAGTCCCCATTCCTGACCCTGGACTATGTTGTGTGGGACATGTTACTGCTCCCTGAAGGTCTCAAATATATATATATATAAATAAATGTATTCTCAAGTATATTTACAAATACAGTCTCAAATTCTATATATAAATATAAAAAATAAAATAACCCCAAGAACACTATGATACCAAATCTGACAAAATTTTGTGTTTATTTATTGAGCAAGTTTACTGAAGTTGACCCGGGTCATGAACAAAACCAGCTCTTTTAGCTTTAGCAGGCTCTTCAAAGCCAATTGTACAATGAAGAGAGATCAGAGAAGAAGTACAAGAACTCCAGGGTTGTTCTGGGGTCTTCTGAACAAAGAAACAGGGGAAGAGTAAGGTGAGACAAAGCACTGGTGATCACATCTGAGCTATTTCACAACCAACCTCAAGGGACATTTATGCTTTGCTAATTCAGTTTCATTACTGTGAATAAACATTGCATAAACGATTCTAGCAAGGTGTTGTGAAAAGAATACACTGTTTCATCAAGCTTCACTGTGCAAGTCTACCGTGAGTAAAATCCCTACTACATGTGTAATCAGAGATGCTGGATATATCCCAGCCTAGCTAGGGGGCTTTAAACTAGAAAAGGTATAACCAGGTTAGGACTGTTTCTCATGAGGTTCTTTAACTTGAGCAAGGTTCTCCAAGGTTACTGCAAGGGAAACCTGCTTATCTGACAGGAATTACATACGATTTGATGTTCCTTATTGCTAAAATCAGAATGATAGTCTCTTTCCCAGTCCAGGATCCCAGTTCAGATGACAGCTAGTTAAGCATCACCCTGCTTGCGACTGGCTTACCCTTGCGCTTGGCAAGAGGCAATGGAGAGAAGGTAACAACCGGCATTCTGGGCATACTGCCAGGAGACTTGAACATGCATGGGAACACTGGGAGAAGCACCAGAGCAGGAGCTAGAGGAATGGCATGCATTGATAGCCAAGCACATGATTAACACCAATCAAACTGAGGAAGGTGTTGCTTGCACTGTGATGTGCCACAGAGAAGGTGACTCATCATCAGAAGACCTGCATCTGTTAACAGGGCAGCAGTGGGGATACAGCTGTCCCTGTATGCTGTAGGCCCCCTGTAGCTGACCCTTCATGGATTGTTTCTCTTGTTGTTATCCCAACAGCAGGATGTGTTACAGTCCTATGATAACAAAACAGTGAGACAGCCAGCAGCAACCTTGCCTTACATTTAGGAAGCACGAAGTAAACGAGATGCAGGAGCAATATGTCGTGTCATAGTAACTTCTGACTCCTACAGCACCTTAAAGGCCAAGAAAGACTTGGCCTTTGGGCCTCAAGCAGAACCCAGAAGGCTTATGGAGAACTCGGTAGCTGGCAATCCTTGCCTTCCATATCACACTCAGGTGATCCTGGACAGGCCACTTGGTGCACACATTTTGGCCCCTCTTAAAGAGTGTGTGCAGGAAAGTGCTGATTGGTACAGTCTACTTGGTTAGAAAGCTAAATAAAATACCTTTCTGTTTCTAAAGAGTCTTGAGTTTTCTTACATTGGTTCCCATCACAATACCGTAAAAACATCCCATGAGTGTGGTTCATCTTAAGATGCCCATGTTAGTCTATCTAATTTTGTGCATCTTACCATGCATTATGGCATCCTGGCCTGTAGGTTGTACTAGTGACTATTTACAATTCTATTAAGTGCACAATCACAGCAGTATCACGATGCTATTGCTCTTTCCACCTATACTGTGTGTCAAAACATCCAGCTTGGGTCTCCTAACTTCAAATAACTCAAAGGTCTTCATTTCTTCCTTTGACTAAGCTCCACAAGAGTTTCCCAGTAAAAAGCTAACTGCTGTTTCCTCCAACTTCTTTTCTTTGTACCACAGTTATGACAGGTCCTGGTGTGAAATCACACACAAGCCTCAGCACTGATACTCTGTGCCAACAGCCTTACCCCATGGCCTGAGGATGATGGAGAAATCTCTGCTGCCTTGTATCTAGTACTAGTACTTAGTACCTCCATTAGATAACTAGCACTCTGTGGAAGTAGAAGACAGAAGACTTGACAATGGATGAAGTAGCTGACCATACAGGTAAAAGGTGAGGCCTGTCTTGATGCTAGAGTAGTAGTACACAAGCTGGGTAAGGGTTTCTCCATCCATAGGGTGTTTTCTATCTCCTCCTGGGACGCACAGTGGAATTGCTCTCTACACAACCTGTAAAGTCCATCTCATGCAGAGGGATTTTTGCACTCATGGGAGTGGGAGGATATTTTCAATAGCCTAAAGTAGGCACAAGGACAGAAGTAAGGTAATGGAACAGTGAAGGCTCAGGCCACATCTGCTGTTAGGAAGATAGCACCCACACACAGCGTCCCTTTGCGTCACCAGTTGTGGCACTGACGGAAAATTACAGTCTGGTGGATGGAGTAACAGATGCTTGATCTGGGCTGTGTTCCACAGCTTGCATACTGCTCAGAGACTATGGCTGGTATGAATATTAGAAGTCAGACTAATCCATAACCAGGAAACGCATACTCAACCAAAGCACCTGATAGCCAACCGAAGGCTTAGGCTTTTAGGTGGCTACCAAGCAGCTACAGAAAGGCGTAGGTTGTAAGGTCATGGGCTGGAGGTGGAGAATGAGCACCTCTGCTCTGTGAAATACCCACCACTTCATCCAAATGGAATCATTGCACAGGCTCTGCTGTCCATCAGCAAGAACCTACGCCTGGTACCTGCCCAGGAAATGCTGCAGAGGCTTTGCAGGTTGTCACTTGCAAACACACTACCACTTGGGTATAAGGGCTATGGGACATTGCCTGGGCCACTGTCACTTCTGAAGAGGGCCTCCCATGCAGGAAGCCAGTGAAACCTGACCTGTCCTTGCTCTGTTGTCCTTGTTTCGGCTGGGATGGAGTTAATCCTCTCCCTAGTAGCTGGCACGGTGCTGTATTTGGCTTTAGTCTGAGACTAATGCTGATAACCTAATGCCATTGAGCCACTGAGGGGCAGAACCCATTTGACAGGAGGATCTCAACAGCACTTGGGTGCTGACATTGGGGTTTGACATATTTTTACTGTGGCTACCACGAGCTTAAGGTGCAATTCCATAGCTGAAATTCCTTGCTGCACCACTCCACTGCTTTTGGAAACATAATCCTTTGCAAGCACGAAAGTCATGACCACATGGACAAGCAGAGGAAGTTATCAAAGATATGACCAGCACACACATCACTTAATTGGAGGACACATGATGTGGTCCAGCATGGTGTCAGGGATCTGACACAACGTTCTGGCTTTAATAGGGGTGATGAAAGAACCACCACCATTCACACCACCAGCCTGAGCAGTGACAACAGTGGGCTCTGCCAGGTAATGTATTTTCCTTTGCGTAATTCAGGTTTGCATTGGAGCTATCCTGAGGGTGGAAAAGCATTGATTGCTTTTGTTCTTGGTAACTTGCCTCTTGGTAATACCATAGAGAGGGTTACTGGGAATAGTTTAGAGGGCAGATACGTCTTATGGTGGGAGAGATCCATGAGGAGGAGGAAGAAGGGAGGTAGGGAGCAACCAGATGACTGGTGAGATGATTTGCAACTCATGCTACTGGGTTGGAGTTAAACTCTAACTTGTAAGAGCCTGTCAAGGGATTAAAAATCATATCAAATATTAAGTGTGTGTATTAAAAATAGATCTCTGCTTGAGAAAAAAGTCTCTAAGGTGACCAAAATGGTTTCTGGGGTGGTTTTTTTCAAGCTACACTTACTTTATAAGTAGCCTTCCTATGAGGCTCTACCAGTTTCAGTTTATAGGATCCATCTGTTCATAGTGGCCTCTGGGTGCAAAACCTAAGCAATAGAGAAACAGCAAAAGCATGGACATAGTCATAGCCCAGCCAACCTAAATGTGTTCCTTCTATAGCATAAACCTTTACTTTGAATTAATTAATTAATTAATTCATTCATTCATTCATTCATTCATTCATTCATTTTGAATTAATTCCCCCTCTGTGACTTTTGGCCCAATGGCATTTTCTGTCACTTCAGTTCTTGCATTATAAAGCTGTTTCTCTACTTTTTACCATTAAAAATATAAACATGGGTCTTGCCTAGTACCAGATCTAGTCTGTATGAAGGAGGATGAAGCGCCTTTCATGGACTCTAATGGTAGTTGGAACTGGGAATCCATTCTGCTTCCAGCCCAGACCATGATATATGGTCTTCAGGTGTATAAGGAACCTAACCCATCACAACCAAGTGGAACCAGACATTCATAACAATGTTAAATAGCCACAGCAACAGCAATAGTAGCAGTAATATTTTACACAGGCACAAGATGTGGCTGTTGGTTGCAATCCTGGTTTTGACACAAGCACCCGTGAACTCAGAAGATGCCGTCAAGCTGAAAAAGGTCATAAATCCCGAGACTTCCATGAATGTTGTAAGTCAGGAGAACAGCTTGGGGAGGTTTATCTGGGGGAGAGAGGGATGGAGGGGATGCATGTGGAGGAAGGAGGCTTGGCTCATCATGTGTGCTGGTTTTCTTGAGCGGTGCAGTCTGACGTTGCCTCCACACCATCATTAGCAAGCCCTGCTTCCTGAAGGAGCCCTGTTCCTCCTCCCAGCAGTATGAAGTGCAATTAGCAGCAGGTCACTTAGAGAAGGGGGTAACCCCAGCCTGGATTTGATGAGACACCTTCCTGGAAGGTCTTAAGTTGTGCAAGGCTTCCCTCTTTCAGCTGCAACAAGTAGCTCAGGGCCATGTCCAGATGGGTTCTGTGACCCTCTAAAGGTGGGTTTAAATGGACCTGTGACATGGGCAATTAAATTGCTGACATTAATCCCTTCTGCCAACTGAGTGACAAAGCAAGCACATGGCAATGGGTAGGCAGGACCACAGCTGGACTTCCCCAGACTGAAACTTCCCAATCTGTGGAGTTTTCAGCATAAAGAAAGCTCAGGCAAAGCCTCAGGAACCATGAGACAAATCCTACAGGGTTTGTCCTATTGCCCTTCCAGTCAGCCCAGCTCAGCAGGTTCGATATGCCCTGCTATCTTATCTGCCCACGCATCAGCTCAGTGTGACATGAGCTATCAGTTGTCAGTAAATCCTTTTCATTTCAGTCTTTGGGTTTGGAAACATCTCAAATGCATTTCCTGCTGCATGCTGCTGGGGAGCCCTGCTGCCACTCACCCCCCTCCTGCTCACAGCCCACAGCTGAGCGTTTCCTCTTCCCTTTAGCATCTCACGGAGCACCGTATGGAGAAGAGAAGGCTCAGGGGGACCTTATTCCTCCCTACAACTGCCTGACAGGAGGATGGAGCCAGGAAGCGGCTGGTCTCTGCTCCCAAGGAACAAGGGATGGGACAAGAGGAAACAGCCTCAAGCTGCCCCAGGGGAGGTTCAGGTTTCTACCTGTGTTTTTCTTTCCCCAGAGCCAAATCATCTGCCACAGAGGGTACCCCAGTGAGGAGTATGAAGTCCTGACTCGTGATGGCTACTACGTCAGCCTTAACAGGATTCCTTACGGAAGAGCAAATCCTAGGAACAGAGGTATGTCTCTATATCACAAGGAAGGCAGCAAAATAAAACCAAGCAGACTTAACATAGCAAGCAGGTGACGGGATGAGCCTGAGCAGCCAGGGGAGCATTTATTGTGAAAGCAATGCACAGTACTCAGGTTTACAGTCACACTCCTTGCAGCCAGCACAGGAGAGTGTGTCTGCACCACAGCAGCTGCCTGTCACATCCAGCAGAGACCTGAGCCTTAAAAAGGCCCAGAGGGTGCAGACATATCTGAAGAGATATATCTGCATTTAATTCCCCCCCATAAATCTGTGCCTCTGGGGTTTGAACAACCTCAGGAATGAGCCTGTACACTTGAGCTTTCACATGGCTGTTCTCAGTGTCCACTGTACTAAGCTTGTGGGGATGAGCTTGTGGGGTCTGATGGGTTTAGGAGGGACATCTGCAGCTCTCCAGCCTGAGACAACAAGGGCAACCACCACAAGGTAACTACGGCAAGGATTGCTTCACCAGGAGGTGTCATTCAAATGCACATTGTATGTTCTCTGGCAGTGTGAGAAGGAGGCTTTATTGGCCTGAATTTGGGGTGAATAAGCAGGGAAATTCCGGTTCAGTGCAATGTGCTGTTTCTTTCACATCCAGAACCCAAGCCAGTTGTGTTTCTCCAGCACGGCTTACTCGGAGAAGGCAGCCACTGGGTGGAAAACCTATCCAACAATAGCCTTGGCTTCATACTCGCAGACTCTGGCTATGACGTCTGGCTGGGAAACAGCCGAGGGACGAGCTGGTCCCAGCGACACCAGCACCTTTCCGCTGACCAGGCTGAATTCTGGGATTTCAGGTGGGCTGGAGTGGATCCCAACAGCACAGCCGGTTCCTCTGCCTGTCACTAACCTCTAGGCAGAGGTGGGTGCCTCCGAGCAGGCAAGTCGGGGCACCTCATCTCCGGTACGGCCTCCCCCAGCATTCCCAGTGATGTGCCAGGGATTTGGAGGTATCCGTGCAGACCTGCCTGCTGACACGGTGCCAGCAGCTCCCTGCAGCTGCCTGGCCCTGCTGCATGCATGAGGACGTCCATCCTGCAGAGACATCAGCCCTATTTTGGGGCCTCTGTGGGGACTTCCCTTGCCAAAACCCCCAGCAAGGGGTCCAGAAGCGTCATTGCCAACTACCCTTCTCCTAGCTGTTGCCCACAGAGACCTTGTTTCCAAGAATAGCTTTTTAGACTACTACTGCCTCTCCAGAACTGATCCTGGATTTCCCAAGCTCATAAACATGCTTCCAGTAAGGAAAACCTGATAAAGTAGGTCTGGCTTCACCTCATCACACTAAAAAGCACAAGGGCAGTAACTGGTGCTCCATTCACTGCTGAGAAAGAGCATCTCTAGGAGCAGAGCTGGTGCTGTAACCCTGACAAGAGCCAACTCTGGGGCTGCAGACCTGGATGCACAGCAGGCCAGGCTCTGCACAGCTTCTTCACTGCTAACCATGGCTATGGGAGGACTAAGCCCTTTCAGGGAAGGATGAGGCCATTGCAGGAGGGATACATTCAGTCCCTGGGCAGTTTCACCCAGCACAGGGCTCTCCTGCCTCATAGGAATTTTCTCCTGGTAAATCAATACTGGATATTAAGCTCTTCAGTATAGAAGCAATGCAAGACAGCCAAAATTCACAGGGAACTTTGCTCTCCTGGTGTTACCTTATAAACAGTGAACTGCTCCTTGTGTTGCAGCTTCCATGAGATGGCAATGTACGACCTCCCGGCCATGATCAACTTCATCCTGCAGAAGACTGGACAGCAGCAGATCTATTACATTGGCTACTCCCAGGGCTGCACGATTGGTGTGTTAGAACTGCCTGCACCACCTTGAAAACACTCATTTTGGTGCTTGTAAGCAGGAAGCAGAGGGGTCCAATCTTTGAGGGCTGACAAGCAGGCAGACTAGGCAGAAGGTCTCTTGCAGCGAGGCACACAAGCCATGCTTTTCGTATAAGAGATCTAGGAGGACCAGCTTGCTCCTAGGGCAGTCAGAAAGCTCCCAGTGATCTCAATAAGTTCCTTGCTGCAACTATAATTCAACCTAGAAAACCAAATTGCAGCATCCTGCATCAAAACCAAAGGTGTTTTGCATGGATGTCACAGCTTCCAATGAAATGCATTGTGCTTCTTTTCACCTGGGCCATCAGGGGTATGAGATAACCTGTGATGATGACACCCTTTGGCAGGGGTTGATGGAAGATGACAGCACTGTTCCCTTCACCTGGTGAATGGGGCAGGACTTCCCATCAGTAGTAATCATTGAAGTGTCTCATCAGCCACTTCTAACTATAGGGATAAAGGCTTTGTCTCCTTCTGGATATCTCTAGCACTAATGCTAAGCAGAAAGGTGGGAAGAGATCCCAGGTTTCTAACTGGGTATAATGCCAGCTAAACAGGTCTGGGCAAGCAAACCCTCAGATGAAGCACCTGAAGAAAGATGACCCCCGTCTTAGGTTGTTTTTCTGTTTCCCCAGCGTTCATTGCCTTTTCATCCATGCCAGAACTGGCTCAGAAAATCAAACTGTTTTTTGCCCTGGCTCCAGTAGTGACAGTCAAACACGCCAGAAGTCCCATCATGAAACTGTCCTTCCTCCTAGACAGGCAATTCAAGACGTTCCAGGTAGGGGATTGCTCCATGCTCTCCTCTCCCAAACACACCAGTGCTAGGAAAGGGATCGTGCCCAGACACAGCCCCCGGGGCTATCTGACACAGCGGGAGACAGTTAATTCCTGCTGATTTATAAGCACAGACACAATTCATCAGGTGCAGATGCACCCTGCACGGTCACTTTGTTGAGTGCCCGCGTGCCTTCCATCTGCAGGATCTCAGGGAGTTGAAGCTGCTCTTTCTGGGGGGGCTCTTGTTGGATTCATGGACAGACCACCTGGGAAAGAGCAGCTTTACTGTGCTGATGTCAATGGCAAATGAACCAGCACCTGGAGGGAAGAAGAGAGTCCCGAGTACTGATTTCCCTGGTGCACATTCACTCAGCATCGCCTCTGTACTGAGCTGTGCACACCTCAGCAGGGCAGGGGGCAAAGGAGAAGTGGGGTTGATCCATGTGAGTGCCACACATCCCTCCCCACCTGGCTCAGGGGACAGCGGCTGGTGGCACATCAGGGGGGACACTTTGAGCACCAGGCTCAAGGAAGGGAAGTGCCAGGCGCCAACCTTGCCCTTTGCTCCCGCAGCTCCTGCTCGGCAGAACGGATGCCTCGCTGCGGATGAGGAAGCTGTGGAGGTTTCTCCCCCAGCTCTGCAGGAACCCGCTGCTGCACAAGCCTTGTGCCAACCTCCTCTTCCTGCTGGGTGGATACAACGAGAAGAACTTCAACATGGTGAGTGCAACCACTCCGCATGGGGATGGGAGAGCCGGAGCCCTGGGATGTGCTGCTTGGGAGCACCCAGCAGCACCCACTGCCACCGAGAGCAGCTGTACATCCCACCAGCACCCCTGGGTGCAGCTCCTGCTCCTGCCCACCCTGCTGAAGCAGCATCTGGGGGACCACAAGTAGTCACTAAGGTCTTGGGCACAGTCCTTGAGCCCAGAGGAGGTACCTCCAGGAGCTAGAGGGTACCTCATCCTTCACCACGCTCCTGGAGCTGTCTGAGAGCAATGGGGTTTTAATGCAGATTATATTCCTGCCCCAACTCTCTAGGCAGCTTGACTCAGCAGTGGCTGTTTTGGGAAATGCATCGTCTGGCAACTGCCATCCTTGCTCCAGTCCATTGGAAAGCAATCATAGAATCACAGAATCAACCAGGTTGGACATGACCTTTAATCTCATTCAGTCCAACCATTCCCCAGCACTGCCAAGGCCACCACTGACCCATGGCACTGAGGGCCTCATCTACGTGGTGTGTGAACACTTGCAGGGACGGTGACTCCAGCCCTGCCCTGGGCAGCCTGTTCCAAAGCCTGAGCACCCTGTGGGGAAGGGATTGTTCCTCAGCTCCATCTAAACCTCCCCTGGAGCAGCTTGAGGCCATTTCCTCTTGTCCCATCCCTTGTCCCTTGGGAGCAGAGCCCAGCCCCCTCCTGGCTCCATCCTCCTGTCAGGCAGTTGTAGGGAGCAATCAGGTCCCCCCTG
>JANHGB010007561.1:0-25967 GCA_026283785.1 Coracopsis vasa
GTGTCCCTGCCCATGGCAGGGGGGTTGGAACTGGATGATCTTAAGGTTCTTTCCAACCCTAACTATTCTATGATTCTGTGATTCTCCATCCTTTGTGGCTTGGGGTTTATCTGTAAGCAGGGCACTCGCTGCTGCTCCTCTGACACAAGTAGCCAGGGGTTACTTGACTACCCACGTCTCTGTAAAAATAGAAATTCACAGCTCCAAAGTACTTAGACACTTTTTCATTAGTATATACAGTGAGCTTTCTCCCAGCTATCCCAGTCTATTAATAACAGCTCCAAAGCCTTTGGTTTGCCTAAGCATTCAGGAAAATTTACTTCTTCCAGACAGGGGCTGTTGGTATTTCTGTACTCTGAGATCAGAGCTGCCATCCTGCTCACACACTCAGTGATGGAGAGGGGGTGTATGGCTCATGCACCCATTTCTTTCTTTCCTGTGGCATGCTCTTCGCCAAGTAGCACAAAAGCATGGAGTGGGCCATATCTTTTACTTATCCTTTTACTAAGAACTGGCTGCATAGAAGGGAACTGAGAAGAATCAGAAGAATTGGATATATGTTAAAGTATAGGAGGAAATGGCAGGGAAAGAGATAAAATAGCAGAGAGAAGAAAGCATGGAAAGAAGGTGCCTTTTTGTTGGGAAGGGATTAGCTGAGAGCCAGCTTTCAGATGCTTTTTAAATAAAGCATTCTCCTGGAAAATACAGATCCTGATCGATTACGAAACCCTCGGGGATTTTTGAGGTCAGAGCTCCCCTGGGAAAGAGGACAAACAAGGCTGAGCAGCAGTGCCATTTGCAAGCGGTTCTCTTACTTTTCAGTGAGAAATGCAGCCGGAAGATTTTGTGGAGTTTTGTAAAAGAAGTAAATAATTGTAATAAGTAAAAGTGTTCTTTTATCTTTCTGTGTGTGCTCAGTGAAAAATCTAAAGATCTTTGAGGCTGGATAACAAGGTTTGCCTTGCTTGATTAATACAAATCACCATGTGTAGATGATGTAGGGAGGACCAGATGCACAGTGGTTGTGATTCACACAGACCCATCAGCTTCACACTGGCAAGATCCTGTCCTAAGCATGCTTCTGCCCTACAGCATGTAAGTGCTACCTGTGGGTCATTTGTCCCTTTTCTCTTTCTGTGAGGCTCAGGCCCTCAGCAGGGCAAGTTTTTGCTCTCCCTGTTGTTTCCCTGACACTTTCCTCTGCATCCCCCCTTACCCTTGTGGTAACCCAGCCCTGAGGTGTTTGCAGCCTGCAAGGTGTAACTCTTTTGTGCAGCACAAAACTCACTTCCTCTCTGGCCTTCCTTAATTCTCCGCTCACAGCTGGAAAGGTTTAGTTAACACACAGCTCGACTCCTTGTGAACTGTGGAAAAGCTTCCCTATCCATTTGTCTCAAGGTTATAATTCAGCCCCGGCTCTGGCTCTGCAGTCCTGCTGCTTATTTGCATCTTTCTGTACATGGTTCTTTCCATTTCCACACATTAATCTTTCTTTGTTAAGGTTCTACCCCACACTGAACAGACAGGAGGCACAGATGGCTTGATGCAGGTTTTTGGTTTGGTTGTTTTGTTTTTTACTCTTTAATTTCTACAGTTCATTGAACAGCAGCAGCGTTTAAGTTACATAAACCTTAAATGTATTTTATTTTCAATGGGAATCAGGAAATCACACTTGCTTAGCCTAACCCTCCACTAATCGCTTTGTGCTCAAGAACATTTCAACTTCATTTTCCAGCGTAGCATTTGATTGTGCTGAGGAAGGGGCAGCACTCCTTCCATGCTACGGAGATAATCTCAGGCTGGTTGGAAAAGGGAAGATTATTTGGTTCCCCTGAGGATCATTTCAGGACATCCTTTGGAAGTCCTTTCTCCTTGGTACTCATTTATACAGCCTGTGTGCTACCGGAGATCAACTTCAATGCCTGCTGCAGTGTCTGTGCTTCAGATTTTTAATGTCTGATCAATGGGTACCTATTTTCTATGGGTGAACACTATTAGCACATAGAGTATGTGCTTTGAGTGTATCTGTTCTCTTTGTTGCTGAGCAGGGAGGTAAGAGGATGCAGTCCTGAGTTTATTGCTTCCCTGGCTGTAGGTTTCTCCCTGCATCATGTGGACTCAGGCATTGTGGCAGTGACATTCTTGAATGGAGCAGGTTCTTGGGACTGCTCTTTACAGAGCTCCCCCTGTAGTACCCCTTATGCCCCTGTTCCTCACCCACTGAGCTTCCAGTAGTGATTGGTTCTGCTCCATTGTATTTTAAAAAGCTGGTTAGAGGCCTGATTTATACAACACAAATCTGTCACACTGACAATGTAGATTTTTAATGTGCTCAAGCTTTAAAATCGTGTGTTTTGACTTTTTCCAAGGTTTCCTTTTTGGCAGCTCAATTGCAGTTCTCCCTACTGGGACTTATGTAAGGGGAAAAAAGGACGTAATGTACTTACAAGTGTAAATGATGTATGTTTATTCACCTGAGCTGAATAAGTGTCAAACGCAGAGGGCGAATAAGATAAGCTCATCAACTAGGTACTCTTAACTTTCTTTCCAGCAATTAAGATGAGGTTTGTACTTGCTGTCAGTTCTGCCATATAATAATAACAGGTAGTCATGTAGCTTTTATACTAATAGCAGAGAGTGAAGGCACTTACCCCAGCTCTGAAATGCAGAGCCCGTTAAAATGGGATTGAAGGTATTTAATAGCAGTTGTTGTGTTGTCTATTTGTGTTCAAAAATGGCCAGCTTTGACATATCGGGCAAATTCAAAATAGTTCCACTGAAGTACTGAAGCCCAAATTCACACCTTCACAGGCACAAAATCAATAGAGGAGTTTGCTTATGTTATTTCAGAAGAAAATTTGTACATCTACAGAGAAAGAGAAAAAGGGACTTCCTCTTTCCTACATATCTCACAGCCCTAAGAAGCCAGGCAAGATGGGCCTAGCGCCAGATACAGCCCACAGTATATGGGATGGGTCAGGATGCAGGGACTGGACCCAGGCGTGGTCCAAGATCCCAGTGCTGGTCCCTCCATGCTGTTCATCCATTTGTCCAAGCCAGCACGATACGCTGCCCATTGCTGCCATCTCCAGCTCTGCAAAGACCTTTCATGAGAAACTGACTGCAATTTAGCCACCGACTGGTCCTCTGGCCACTGCAGGGCTGCTCAGGCTCAGTCGCTTCTTCCATTCACCCCAGAACTCATCTCGGCTGTTGTGGCGCAGTCTGTCAGCTTGAACTCTGCTTGTACCCTTTCCCTTCTAACCTTAGAGATCCATGTTTTAGCACATCCTCTTGAACAGCTTCAGCCATGTGTGAAGGGAGGCACAGTGCCGATCTGCACTGCTGCAGTGCGGAGGGATTTCCAGCAGCAGATATGACCCTGCAGGTTCCCATACAGTTGGCTTTGCATCAAGGTTCAACTTACCCTTTTGTTAAGCATTAGGGTCTGTCTGCAGCTCAGGGGTGCTGACTGCATGCAATCTAGTCTTGCCTCAGACATGATGAACTCCTGTCCTTCTCAGCTGTTTTGTAACTGGTGACTGAGATCTATATTCCTTTCTAGTCAGGTTGCAGGAGACATTTTTTCACATAGCAACCAGCTTACAGGTCCTCTTGTTTGGTTTTGATTTTGGTGCTAAAGGTTTCACATCAGTCCGTGGTTACAGGAATCATGGTCATCATGCTCAGGGCCGTATTTTCCCTTCTGCCCTGCCATGAACACAGGAAATCCAGCACCAGGGCAAAACAAAGGGGTGACGCTGACTCCACAAAGTGCCTCCTCCTCTCTTTCCTTGACCTGCACCAGCCCCTTTGTGCAAAAGCAGGATGATAGGGGTTACTGAGTGGAGGAGACCAGCAGAAGGAACCCAAGGATGCTGGTAGTGGCACAGTGGTGCTCAGGAATGGCTTCAGCAACCTTTTATGGCTCTGTGGAATATTTGGGTGGGGTTTTATCCTTAGCGGCTGAAAAATTGCTGCTTCTTCCCTCTTGATGGTTGCAGTGAGTAGCCACTCCTGTCCCTGTTCTCACTGAGAATCTGATTAACAGGTGACATATTTTGCTGCCAGGACATCAGAGAGAAAGGAAAATTAAGGTATCACCAGTGTTCTTGTTTGTCTCTATCGTAGTGAAGTTAATACCTGGGCTATGCTAAAGCCCATGCACTGCTTACTCCTTTCACCTACCTGCTTTAGGGCCTGCCTCTACTCAGAAAAGACAACTCGGAGAGAGAGAAGGCGAATTGTCCTTCTGCCTGCTCAAGCCCAGGCAAGAAGTTTGTTCTCCAGTGAGGGATACTCAGGTGCACAAAGGCGCTGCTTCCAGTAATCTGCATGCAAACTCTTTTGAAAGTTATTGGTCCATGAACAAAAAGACAAAGTTCTTTCCTCACTTTGTTATCTTTCTTCATAATTTATGTTAGGTGGACATAGAGAATTGTGGTTAGAAACTTACCTTATACACCAAAAATCAAAAGAAATAAATGTAAACCAGGAAGGAAAGACCACAGCATTGGACTATGGACTGATGAATATTGGGCTGTCCATCAGTCAAATTGCTTTTCCTTTTCTAGGACGGTGATGCAGGAAAGTTAAGATGTACCTTCCTTTTCAGAATTCTAGAAGCAAAGAACGCTGTCTTTGTGCAAGCTGACTAGTAAAGTTTTGCAAGGCTGCTACAGCAAATACTGCTTGAAAAGAGACTACAATTTGACTACACACATTACAAAATAAAGCATATCATCAAAGAACAGTCTCCTGCCCATTGCTGAGGGGCTTGTGAAGATAATGCAGTAAACCCACTCGCAATTGTTCTTTTGCAGCAAGTGCTGGTACATTTTTAAGCTACTCACAAGCCTGTTAAATAACTGGACATCTTTTAAGCTCAAGCACCCCGGGGGTGTAGGAGGCAAATAATTCTCAGAGGGGATTTAACACAGTTATGTAAAATAATCTGAAGCCATCCTGGTTGCTCCAGAAAGATTATAATTAAACGGAGCTGGGGTTTTTTAGTGTCTGCTGTCATCAGTTGATTTTTCTTTGTTACAAAACAAAAGTTTTGTTCTCATTTGTTTGAGAAACAGTTTCTGTTCCTCTCATGAAGAGGAAGAGGGTTTGGACATGCTGCTGAGCGTGCTGCTGTGAGTCTGGGTATGACACTCAGTATCTTTAGAATAGCAATTTTAAACATCTGATGAATCTTTCATTCTGTTTGAGTAGAGGAGTGCTGTCATACTGGGCTGGATACAAAAGGCACTTGGTACTTGCTCACCAGCAGTTACCCTCTGCAAAGACTTTCACCCAAATCCCTTGTGTTGATTTTCAGCCTCGCTGGTCAGGAGATTGACAACTGTTTAGCTTAAAGTTGGGAGACCAGAGTTTTCTCCATAGAAGCCTGTGACAACTAGACTTTAAAGTAGCCTTTTGGCATCCTAACAGGTATTGAGGATGCACAGAGTGTGACCCATGCATGCTGCACCCATGTGCCCGTGTTGACTGTCACAGCTCTGCCAGTGGGCAGTGGGTGAGGATGGGACCTCTTGAAGCAGCTGAACCGTCTGTACTTTGTTACCTTCTGGTTTAACTCATTTGCCTCCTCTCCCCACCACCACTGTGTGTCTTCTGCTCCTTTGTTCACCCCTGCACTCCACATGACAAGTTTTTTTATATCCTGGATAAAATAGTTTTAGTATTACCCTGGCTCTGTCATGGCAACCCAAGAGAAAATCTATTGCCATGCCATGCTGGCTAGGAGGAGAGTTTGGCTATCTGTGCCACTGCATTTGCTGCCACCCGTGCTACACATGGGCAGACCTGAGAAGGAAACCTTTAGCTCGTGTTTAGTAAGCTCCTAGTGAAGACAGATAAGCCACTGTGCTGCTGCTGATCTTCCACAGCCACATGGTTGAACCATGATGGTAGAAGCAGAGGCAGCATTGCGCAATATATTAACTGGTACCCAGGCTTTTTATAATTTAGCAGTCCTGAATATCATGGCATCAGTGCTGCCCTGTTTTATTCCACCATAACTAAAGCAGAACTTCTCACAGATTACTGTGTTTAAAGTCATTTGGATGCCCTGCAATATATTCTCATATTTTCCACTGCTGAACGAAAAGGAGAAAATGAGTGTGATAGCTGCTGTGTCTGCTGTGCTTTGTGCATGGTCTAGATTTCTGTATAGCTGCTTCTCTGTTACATGGGGTTTTCAGGTTTCACTATTGATTAGAGTGGTCGCTTTTCTAATTGAAACAATTCCCAAGTCTAACTACTGACTCAGGCAGTAAATGTGCCAGGTTATTAAGATAAGAGGCTTTAGTCAGAAAATGTGTTACCCTCCCTTGCAAAAGAGGTCAGTGTAACTCGAGTAAAGAGTGTCCTAAAAATCAGAAAACAAGCGAAAGAAATGGAAAAGTGGGAGCCAGGCAAATGTTGCTTATGTAATTACGACAAAGCAAGTAGGACAGAGGAGGGACTGGACAATTGTGCTCGGCTGCCGCGTGCCCGCTTCTCGGGACAAAGTGTGACTGCATGTGTGATTCATGTTCCTCCTATGCTGGGGGTGATTTCACTCAGCAGAGGCTATGTGGTTTAAAAGAGAGCAAATGTACTTGCCCATGGTGAAATGGTGAAGTGTCCTGACAGTGGTGGTGAAGCGTCTCCCATTGGGATGAAGTTTCAGTGTACAGCTGCTTGTGGTAGGTCAAAGGGGGTCTTGAAGGTACACTTCAACCCCTTCTTTAAAATATTCCTTCTCAGCTTTTGAAGTGCATCCCCAGAACATCACGATAATGCAACCGTTTCTGTTATGGAAAACAGAATTGCCTGCAATGAGGTTGAAGTCACATGGTAGCCACCCATGCTTTGCCCAACAAGCTGCACACAGCGAGAGATGGGCCCTTCCATACAATCTTCATGGGAGAGTCAGAGCTGGGGCCTTTGAAGGAGCCTCTCTCCTTTGACTGTTTCTAGAAATGGGCCTTCACAGTTAGCTGGGAGTAAGCACTGAGATTCTAAATAACAGAAGTTGAGTGAGATGATTCCTGCCCTGGGGAATCTGAATTCCTTAGAATAATGCATAATTATCCTTGCTGGAAGTTGTTCAAACCTCTGGGCATAGGTCTTGTAGCAGATTCTCAATGTGTAGCTGCAGTTACAGGGTTTGCAACTTTTTATTTGTATACTGTCATCCATTACTCAGGAATTCCTGCTCATCATAGAATGGTTTGGATTGGAAACCTCAAAGCTCACCCAGTTCCAACTCCCTGCCATGGGCAGAGACACCTTCCACTAGACCAGGTTGCTCCAAGCTCCGTCCAACCTGTCTTTGAACACTGCTAGGGATGGGGCAGCCACAGCTTCTTTGGGCACCATGTGCCAGCAGTCAGGACTCGCAGGAGTGCCAAGCAGAAGATGAGGCAGGTGGCACTGGGTGAATCCAGGAGGCAATGGGAAAAGCACAGGATACCAGGAGATTCAGCCAGCGTGGCTCTGAAGGGCCACACTAAATCTCTGTGGTAGAGCCTGCTTCTGAAATACACTCTTTCACAGTTGACGCCAGGGTTGCTCACAGTAAGATTTTAGTAAACACACACATTTAGATACCCATACGTGGAAGAAGCAAATGTGCCTTTGGACCTGCTCTATCCACGTCATTCACTGGTCCTTTTTTTGACATTCTCCACCTCATTTTTTTCAAATTTCCTATGCTTTTAGAAAGCTTTTCCTTACATCAGATGACTTTTCCCACTTCCTTGTATAAATTTTACCCTTGTCTCTAGTCTTGAAGTATTTATAGCTCAATGGAACACATAACCATTAGGCATACCGTAATTTCTCTTTGAATGCTTTCCATATCTCTCCTGTGTGCTTTTCCACCCACACGTGTTCCATTGCCTTATCCTGAAGGATGTCTTTATTGCTCCTTTATACCTTTGGTTTCTCTATTGGGTTTTTTTCTTTTTGACGGGTTGGGTGTTTTTGCACATCACACAGCTTGAAAAAATTTTCCCTTCAGACTCTTTCATTGAACCAAATCTTATTCATCTGATATGCACACAGACTGAAAATCAATCCTGAGGAAAAGAGCAACCTACTTGCTGCAGGGAGCCTATTTTTGAAGAAGTTTTGGGACAAAGACCTCAGATTGGGCTCCACAGAGGAATTAACCCACAAAAGAGCCCCACTGGCCCAGAGCAGTCATAACCTCTAGGGTTGTAATTGTATACAGATATTTTTGTTGTTGTTACTTTCTTTCCTGTGGTGTTTTTGCACCAAAGCAGAAAGCTGAAATTCTATTTCTTTTTTTCATTGTTTTTTTGGATGAAAAAGTTTGAATAATGGTCATTCAAATTGTGCTGGTTTTATTTAGCCCTGTAAGGTAATACAAAGCGAATAGCTATGTGTGGCAAGCACGTAGCTTTCATTTCAGTATGGACTAATAGGGGGTCATGCTTCAGAGGACAAAGCTCCCAGGACTGAAAGCAATGACTCTCAACAAGACTTTAAGAGTCACGGTTAAGTAGTTACAGTGCTGTAGTTAGAAGAAATACAATTGGGGATATTAAGTTGTATTACTTCGGTTATTTGGTGCTCATGGCAATGCTGATGCAAGCCTTCCATTAATTCAGGAAGGATGATGAAAAGCTACAGAGGACCAAAAGTGACAGAGGGACTGGAAAAATGCGTATCTTGGTGAAGGACTCCAAAACTTCCAACAGGTTGGCTTAGCAAAGAAAAGGTTTAGGGCTGACTTAAGTGCAGCCTGGAAGGAGCTAATATTCCCAGGGAAGAACATTTATTCCTAGGGAGTTCTTCTGTTTAGCAGCTTTGAAATCTGTTTAGCATTTCTGAAAATCAAACCACAACTAATTAACCCCTGCACACTTATGTGCTTAATTATTTTTTCCACTTCATTTAAGAGAGGGAAAGAGAACCTTTAGGCTTCTCAAAACTTTGCAGCAAGTTTGTGGCATGATCAGAACTTGGAAGATCTCCCCATCACTACTTCTTGCCCCTTTCTAATTAACTCAGCTTTTACTATTACCAATACAACTCACTATATAATATGGACCATATAAGCTATAACAAACCCCAAGAAGACACCCGACTGCATTCCCGCTTGGCCCTGCTATCAGCCAGCCAGGGGCACATCCTGCCTTTAATTATACTGAAAAGGTCTCAGTGATTTGGTGTCCTACATCAGTATTAGGAAGTTTGGGTATCGAATTGCTATAAATCAAGAGCTTTGCTGCTCTCACAACAAGCCCTGTGGGAGCCTGACTTTCTCAAAGAGCTTAATTAAAGAGTGCTTATTGTCAGCTCACCCCTGTAGCCCATTAGAGCTCCACTGAGATTTCTGTTCTCCAGCATCACTGTGAAAAGTGGGACAGCCCTTGCTTCTTAGGAAGCTCTGTGTTCATAATCACTTCCTCACATGTCAATATGGTCCTGCTGATCTTATAGTCATGTAGCAATTAGTTGGTGATAGATGTGAACAGGGCATATCTGAATAACTGTTTATGGGGATCCTATTGGCTAGACAGTTACTCAACACAGTCATAATTTTCCTCGTAGCTGGTACTTTCTCTGGCTGTACCTCAGTGTGCTTGGAAAAGCGAGATTAATGTGTGACATTTCAAAAAAACACCCATTTTCTTTCCTCAGAAGAGCAAACATCCCTGCCCTCTGATGAATGCAGCCCCTTGTGATTTACAGAAAGTGAAGGGCTCCCATGTCATGGAGGCCCTTCAAAAGGTTATTCGCTTTTGGATTGAAATCTGTGTCACAGTAGAATTGCACTGCACTGTGGTTAAATGAATTATTCAGACCATAACCTCTGCTGGTTGGTAGAACCAGCTTAAGTTTTTGTGTGCACAGGGCTGGTGTACCTGGGTCCTCATCAGTCTCATCCATCTGGAATGGGAGATTTGTATGTGCTTTAATATTGATATCGAACATCAGGCCATACAGAGGAGCAGGTGAGAAGAGAGCAGTAATGTTTTAGGCCTGCACTTGTGCTGTCCATCTCTGGTATGATTTGTGGAGCAGAGAGGCTGGTGTTGTCATTCGAGTTTGACTTGCACTGCTCATGGTGCAAGACCACTTGCAGTGCAGTTCCCAGGCTTGTCCCACTGCTTCCCGAGAAGCAGCAGCACAGTCATTACCCACACATGGTGGAGTGCTGAGGGGGAGGGGTTTAATTTGGTTCAGAATGGACACTTCCCCACATCACACAGGCACAAATGGACACCTCCCTTCATGCTGGGCTTGGGCACTGTGCGGCAGGGCACATTCCACTGCTCTGCCAGGGGATTGCACAACTTGTGGCTCTGCTGGCTAACCCACATCTCAAAGGAGCTGAGAGGACTCATTGACTCAGGTTTGTCCATTACTAAGTATTATTTCCCAGTGCATTTATGTAGATGTCCTTCCTCCACATTCCAACCCAGAGAAGTCAGAGATGTTCGGAGGCTTCGAAAAAATTTTGGACAGCCAAAATGAGAGGAAATCTCATGGGTCTGGAAGTTGCCCTTATTTTGCATGTCCTTCCTTGAACTTTTTCATCCTTTGTGATTGCAGCCATGAATCAATCTAGTATTAATTTTAATTAAACTCTGGCTTGACTAAGTGTGCCAAGAAGATTAAGGAGCAAAGCGTAGGCTGTCATTCTGCCAGTGCCCATTCCCAGTGCAAAACTGACTTTAACAGAGCCATCTGACGGACAGCAAGATCTTTGCAGTGATACCACAAGGAAAAGGCTCCTTTGACTTGTGTTCTTTGCTATTAGAGCAGTGTATATGAACTTCCTATGGGTACTTGTGTCCTTCACTGTATGGTACGCAACCCACAGACTGCTTGAGTCATATGCATCATCGTTGTCTTCCTGATGCCCAATTTCCCACCTAAGAAGTAAGTGTTTGCAGGAGAGTTCATTCTAGAGAAGAAGTGGTCCTGGAAGGGAAGTTCTGCCTGTCAGTAAGTTATGTATTGTAATATGTAAAGCTGGCAGTCTCTTACGCCCCACAGCTCGCATGATGATATATCCAGAGTCCCCCACCCTGATTTTTCCTGGTGGTGTCTTTTGTGCTGATACAGATCTGTCCAAACACAAATTCTCTAATCAGCTTTTGGCACAGGTGAAGAAACAGCGCAAACCCCACTGTGCCCACACCTGATCACTGGATGAAAACTCCCCTCTGCCTGCAGCCCTGAGCAGCAGGCAGGCCCAATGGAGCAGAGCCATGCCTTAAACAGCTGCAAAATCAGGTGGCTTTCTGATGTGAAGTCAACTGATTGCTTCCCTGCCAGTCTATGGCAGTCTTAGGTGTTCCCAAAGCTGGGACCATGCCGGCTTTGGGAACCAGCTCAGGGCATGGAGCAAGGGAAGTGCCACCCCCAGTTAGGGACACGTGCCTGTGGCAGTCAGTGCCTGAGCAGGGCAGCTTGGGGAGGCAGAGTTCCTCACCCAGTGTAATCATTTCCCCCAGTGGAGCTGGGGAGCAGTTTTGACTCCTGAGGCACATGGAGATGGACATCTCCAGTAAAAGGGAAGGAAAATGTGGCTCCAATCCTCTTGGTGTGAAAGTGACCTGGTTTTGCAGAGGAGGTGGGCTCCCAGGTTTGGAGAAAGGATCTTAAGCAGCAGATATTCCTGAGCTGGTTCTGGTGGGTATCCGTTAGAATGGTGCCCAGTGACTGAAGGGAGCAGCTTTTCAGCAACCCATATAATGAGTGATGAAAATATACTTACCAGCTTATTTGGGCATAGTAGCATATTTAGAGAAACAGCCAGACAAACCAAACAAGCCCATTTTATCAGGTGAAATTTACCCTATTTCTCTGTTACCAGAGGAAAAGATGTTCCCCTGATCTAGTTGAGTTTTTAAATGCAGTGTTGTTTCTTTTCTGCCGGAGCCCACAGTTCTGGTTTGACGTAGCACTGCCTGCTCCGTTACGTATATGGGCTGTATATGGGTAACACACACAGGTTATTGCCATGCAGGACCAGTATCATTGTTCTTCCTGTTCTTTATCTAAAACTGCATTTTGTTGGTGGTGAAAATGCATTTAATAAGAAAACCAGAAGTATTAGCAAATGGGCGTGGAACATATTGAAGCATGTGAGGAAAGTAAAGAGCAAGAAAGGACACAGTCACTGCAAGAAGTACAGATCAAAATCCAAACTGTTCCAGCAGCTCAACTTTTCTTATTCAGAGACTATGATCTTCCAAGTCTGGAATACAAAGGTAGCTTTCTCAGGTTCACTCTAATAGCTGTGGTAGTGGAGACTGCATCTTCCTTTATTTTTGAGCCTTTTATTGCAAGTGGAAGACTGTTTCATAGAGGCTGAAATCCAGAGGTGATGTAGGCTAGTGCTGTGTGCTTGATTGCCCTCCTGACCGATATATTTTGTGAATGCTATTGTTGAGTGTGTGTCATAGGTACGCCTGTGCCACATCTGGAGTTATTATGAATAGAAGAAAAGCCTACTTGTGCTGCTGGGTTATATAAAATGGAAAGAGCTTGAAACGCATAGGGCGGTAGCACTGCCAATATCTTTTTAGCTTTATGCTTGTGTGAAGTAGAGATTTAAGATTGCATTTATATCAAAGGGCTCTAGGTATGAATTGAGGATACTGGGTTGAACTTCAGATTGAAGAACATTTAAGTTACTGAATTTCTATCTGAAAAGCAACTAATAAAATAAATGTAAGTAATTATGCATTGACTGTAAAGTCTGAGCTGTTTGAACAAGAAGCAATCATTTAGCTCAACTCAGTAAGTAAGCGTGTTAATAATGGAAGCTTAAATAGCTTAAATGCAGTGAGGCTTTTTTATTTTTAACTAAACTTGACTTGTTTTTAATCCATCTCCAACTGGCATATGGCAGCAATAACAATATAATAATAATAATAGAATCCTTGATATGTGTTATAGGCCTGCTAGCTTTTGCCACAATTCACCCTAAAAATCTTTTCTCTGTCCTGCATCTATGAGAGCAGAGATCATGTAATTTCTAATAATTCTAGGCTAGAGACAGAAGTTCTTATTTCCAGTGTATTCCAAAAGAATTTTATTGAGGACAATACTTAGAAATAGTAACTCCCGTCTTCACAATGCTTTATCAGTGTTAGTAAGGGCTTCCCCATACAAGAATACCCAACTAGCTATTATAAAGTAAATGGTAATGGTATGTTGAATTCTAAATACCTTTGCAATGAATGCATTGTGTTCAGTGTTATGGATACGTTGTGGAGATCTTTTTTACATACGAATTTCAAGATTGGGTCTATTAGTTTTATTCTGGAATGGAGTGGATTAAATAACTGGAAAATATGTGCTCTATTCTGATATATGGTATTCAATCTGCTCTAGTATCCTCTGTACTTTATCACTGTTCATCTGATGCATTTAGGTCTCAACTTGTCCTTCTAGAGACAGATAATGACAGGCTGCTCAAGACTGCTGCATTAGACTTCTCAGTATAGGCTGATTATGTCCCAAATTGAAGGATATTGATTAATTTTGACAGTGCCTGAAATATGCTCCTGCATTAGCAATGAGCTACATACCTGGTAAACCCATGGTGCTGTAGCAACATCTAGAAGTCAGTTCTTTAAGGATAGAGAGTGAGAACAAAACTCCATTTGGCATGGTGGTAACAACAGGTAGTAGTGGTATGATACACGAGAAACAGTTTAAGATACTGATGGGCATGCACCAGCATCCTGGCAACATGCGAGGCAATGCGCTGCAACCAGTGTATCTGCTGGTATGAGCCTCAGGGGTCTCTCTTGTCCTTAGGACAGGTGTTCTAAAATCTCCAGACCACTCTCTATTGCATGTAATGTTTCACACGTTGCTTACTTAGTTCCCTCAAATGAAACAGTCAGCCCTCTGCAGTTGGATGTATCACCTTTCACTGCAAATTGGCAGATTTCCATCTGAAAAACTGACTGAACAAGTTCCAAACTCCTGGGCTATACCTGTTCCTTTTCCCCAAAAAGACTGAACGCTCTGCTGACCATTGAATCTGAAATTAAGATCTAAGAGCCTGAGTATACTAAATGTCATGGTACTTCTTATCAATGCATACCTGAAGCTACTCCTTCATCCCCACTTTAGCCAGATTGTCTATAATAGTAAGTAAGAAAAAAATTTCGCTCCTTATTTACTAAAATAATGCTGGCAAGAAAATTGTGTTTTGCACAATCACTTCTCAGTCTGAAGCACTTCTAGGCTAAATATGTTCTTCTAAGATATGTGCTTTGGGCATCTGTTTTCATGCTGTGTTCTCTCTGCAAGTGGCACAGAAGATGTCTTTCTTTGCCATCACTGTGTGCAGTGTGGGTAGATCTGAGAAGAGAATTCTGCCTGAAGATTTCTGTTGTCTTTTTGTTCAGTTGAAGGATATAGCTCTAATTTCTCCCATTTGTAAATAGCACACAAAGTGCAGTCATGCGCCTGGCTGGAAATCTCAGTTATACCTCCCAAGCTATTCTAAAAATACAACTCAGGCCTTGCAGTCCCTAAAAATTAAATCCAGTGCTCCAACATGCAGGGTAGCCTAAAAGAGCGTGCTTCACAGCACACAGTTATCGCCCTGCACTTGTTAGGCAAGAGAATCGCTATTGACAAAGGCTTAGTTCCCTTTTAAATGTTGCCCATTGTGTGTTTTATGAAGACATAGGAGCAAAGGTCTCTCTACTACCATTCTGAGAGGATTTTTAGAATATATGAACCAGTTCTGTCCCTTCTCTTCATGAAGGAAGGGATGCCTTTCCACTCCCTCTGGAAGCATAAGCAACACTAGTTTTGTGATAAAAAAATACCGCCTTGTTGTTCAGTTTGATTTTAACAAGTGTCAGTCCTATGCAAAGTTTAATGTCTCACCTTTACTGGTTAACAGTGCATATGATTCCAAAAAGCTCTCCAAGGCACCTCTTTTCAGTCTCAGAGGTCATACTCAAATTAGCCATCACGAGGAGGCAGTGAGCTGCACACAAGAAGTTTTGCTCTGTCAGAAATCCTGTATTTGTGTTTAGCATTGCGGTTGGGCTTTTGTCTGTTAGATAAATCTAAGTGTTCGTTTGCTTACAGTTGTCTAAATGAGGAAAGGTCACGATAGAGAGCCATTAAGGTGCCTTTGTAGTTGTGAGCAGCAGAAAGGCTACATAAAGGGGAAAATGATTCTTCCAAGGATGACAAGTAAGCACTATCTCAGATGCCTTGGCTCTGCCAGTCAGCCTCAGGATGATGAGTCTGTCCTGTAGATATCCACATTTCTAGCACCTGTTATATAGGATGTAAATGCTTTTGCCTCCTCCTTTCATTTATTGTGCAATCTCTTAATGCTGCAGCCTTTGTGAAGCGGAGAAGCTGTGCATTCAAACCACTGCTTCAACCTGGTCAAAGAAAAGCTTGTATTCCTCCTGGTGCAAATGGCCTGGACATTTGAAGTTCACTCTCAAGATGACTTGGTATAAGAAAGATCCATGTTCAAAAGAGTGGGCTCCACATTCTGATCCAGAAAAGCAGTCCAAATAAAAGCAAATAGACCATCCTTTGTTGTTCTTAGTGATGGGGCAGAAGCTGGTCCACTAAGGTGCCTGGGTCTGAAAATCTGAACAATAAAAACCAAACTATCCTCACAGAGAACAGAAATTCTTCCATCTCCCTCTCTCCCGCAGCCTGTCAGCACAGCCTTAGACTTTACCTGGGTTGGGTCACAGCCAGCTTGCCCTCATTCAAGCCCTGCTCCTGGCAAGACAGTACATAAGCTGATCAACTGCTCCAGACAACTCCAGCAGCCATGACCTGAAATAGAAATACACAGCTGAATGTTGGCCATCCACTGCAAGATCCTCAGTGTCCTCATAGAGGGGGGAGGAAGACACCTTCCTCAGAGATCATTTCCTTGCTCTCTGGCCCCAGTATGTTTTGGTCAGTGATAGCAAAAGTGCCAGATGTCCACATGGACAGTTGGTTTTGCCTGTGGCAAGCAGGAAATTAGTAAATCAATTGGTTCAGCCCCTCAAGCTGTAGGTCCTTCTTTTACCAATTGAAACCTATTGAAAATTTGAGGCTTGTCTATCCCCACCACAGGCTGTGACTGGTTGTAGTGAATGAAGCTACTTTTTGAAGAGGAGGACTGATCTGAGTTCTGTGGAATTAAGAGATGCTCTGCCTGCTCTCAGGGGCTGTGATGAAACCCTGAGAGGTTTGATGAGATGGACAGGAGCTGCACGAGGCCACATTCTACGTGTTATCCTGGCAGGTGTTGCAGGTCTGGTTGAATCAGGAGGTCTCTTGCGCCAGTCCAGGCATCAGCATTGGGTCCTGGGTGTACATGGGCTTTGTGCTGGGCAAAACTTGCTACCTCCTAAAAATAATGGTCATGTTTTCGCCATCTCTTCATCTTTGTTTCTACCACTGTCCCTGGAGGCACCTGGGCTCTCAGCACCGTTCACCAGGTATACTGAGGACTGACTGCAGCACCTATGCTGGGGCTCACCTGAGAGCCCCCAGAAATAGTTGGGTGGTGAGATGCAGATAGCTATGCTTGCTGGGGATTTACCAAATGCACGTGCAAAGCCTGTTCCACTGTCATATTTAATAGGGAGCAAAGGTAACCTGGCCCCTAGAACGAAATCTGGATTCCAGTGAAAATATTCACTGGGGCTTCTTATCACTTTAAGTATTTCAACCTGTCTGCAGGTTTTTATACTAACTCTCATACCTCAAATGTCCCAGGAGGCTTGTTCCATCTGATAAGGCTTTGCTCACAAGAAGCTACATATTTATTTACTGAAGGGAAGGCAGCCAGAAGGGTTTCCAAGCAGATATAAACGCGTGCAGAATTAAGCAGAGACTATTATGACAGATTGTGTAATAGGATGATTGATGGACAGGTAACATTTAGTCAACTGCCTGCTTGGAGAGCTGGAATGGAGAGCACTTTACCCCAGCACTTTCTGAGACATTGAAATCACAGAGGCTGCTCCTGCCAGGTTTATGTATCCCCAAAGTTACTTCTTTCATCTCTCCTCTTTACCACAAAACTGATCTGCCCAGGGAATACAAGTCTTGTTCTTCCTAAGAAAACATGCAGAGGTAGTGGGCAGTCATTATTTAAAAGTGCTCAGCATGGAGATGTTAAAAACCCAACTCTTCAATCTGAAAAGGCCTGAAGTCACTGTTAATTCTTTGCAAAACTTACCACCCACAGAAGCATGAAGGGCTAAAGCCACCAGTCAGGCAAAACTCTTTCTTGGTCATCAACACCAAGACTGTATTCAAATGAAACATCTATGGGATTTATATTTGTCTCTTCCTCAGCTGGGGTAGCACATGAGCAGCATTCCATAAGATGCTGTTAAAGGATATACCATTTCCTTGCGGTATATATTGGGACTCCACATCTTAAAAAGCAACATATAGAATGAAAAAAGAAAAAATTGGGGAAGTAAACTGTTGCTTCCATATGCGAATGGAAAATAATTTAATTATGAGATGAAGCTACTGTACAGCACTGCCAAGAGGGCAAACAAATGAGAACTTAAGCAAAAGGAGAAAATTGTCAGTCTTTCAGTGCATAACCATTTTGTTCTGAACAGCAGCAATTATGGAAATGTGCAGAAGACTGTTTCACTGATGATAAATCTGCAGTATGTCAAGCAATATTTGAAGATTCATATTTAATTACTGTGACTACATAAATTAAACAGTGGAAAAAGGTTGTCAATGCTGGTTTTTAAAGTAGGGAAATAGATCCAATGCCAAAAGCAACATGGTTAACATCAGTAACTGAAAGAGAGAATTTCCCTCTAGGCTAGACCTTGTGATAAAGTAGAGATGTCATTTATTATGCATCTTTGAACATGTCTGTCGAGGTTAAGAGGTAAATACCCAGAATAATGATCGTCTGGGTTTGTAATGGTTTTCTCAGCCACATATTTACTCTGAGTGCATTCTTTGTATTCCAGGTTACTCGTAAGTCCTCATCACGATTTGTTGGGTTGGGTTTTTTTTCTCTCTAGAAATCATTTTAAGGCAAATAACTTGAGAAAACTCCATGCTCAAATAATGGCCAAGGCAGGACAGAGCTTCAATGAGACCATGTTGTAAAGTGTAACCCAGCCATCTAACTAGTCATTCGCCCTATGCCCACAGACTGTGGCTGTTGGGTAGAAGTGGGTTGCTGCTCAGTGAGCAGCACACCATTTGGCACAGGGAAGCCTGTTTGCCAAAGCAAAGCATGGGCTTGCTTGCCCAGGATAAACAAAACAAGGACAGCACGTGCTTTTATTTAAGTGTGCACGACTTAGACCAGCAGCAGCATGCACAACCCCTCCATGTGAATGGGGAAGGATGCTCTTGTCACCCTAACATACTGGCCCAAGCAACATGGGGGCAAATGCCAGTCCTGATACTGCTGTGCTCTGTGGCCTTATGTGATATTTTTTGCCTGAATTGCTCATCTGTAAAATAATCAGAGTATTCTTTCTGTAGGGATTACCTTTGCAAAGTACTTTCAGTTGTAATACCAAAAGGGCTATGTAAATACCAAGTAATAAATAATACTAGACACCAGGCAATATCATACTGTAAAATACAAGATTATTAATCACTGTGCCTGAAAACCCCACACTGCATTTCTCTCAAGGACACAGGATTTTGTAGGATATATGAATGGGAGCAGTTCCTTAAGAAGATGCTCTGTGTGAAGTGGATTGTGTGCCACGCTCTGCTGCAGTTGTCATGGTGAGTATTCATATTTCCCATAGCAACAGAACCAGTAAATAACTGCATAAAAAGCTGTATTAAGTGACCAGGGCACAAGTTAATTCTCTCATCGGCATCCTTAACTTGAGCACTCTTCTGCAGATGAAACACTCCACTGAGAAGCAACATTTTCCTTCAGTTTGTGACATGTTTCCTCTTCATAGTTTCATTATGATTCACCCACTGGTTGCTACACTGGTGACACTATCTGCACCATGTACGTACTACTCCATGGTGGCTGAATTAACTGAAGATGATAACAGTGCAGCAGACCCACAGCAAGTGCTGGTTTTGTAGCACTTTGTGCAAGTGCTGTCTAGTGCAGGTCACCCGAAGTTCCACAAGTGAAAGGACTGAAGCTCTACAGGAAACAATGCACTGCTTGGTTGTTTTTTATTAGTTTTAGTTTTGGAGTATTTTTATCTTGTTCTTCCTCAGTTGAAATGATTTGTTATTTCGCAAAGTCGCACCACCAGTGTTAAGAGCAGGCAGATGCATTAAATGGACAAGGAAAGGATAAAAACTGGGGGGAACTAGGAGATGTCATTGTAATAGCAATGATGCTCCAAAGCAGGACAGGCTTTTGCTCTAGTGAAAAGAGATTTGTCGTAAACCAGCGTTTTCCAAAACAGTGGTTTGCAGAGCTCTGAGAAGCCCTGGGCTCTGCTCTGCAGAACCGTGTTTGTATGCTCTGCTGAATGCAGAATTGGGTGCAAAGGTGGATAACGTCCATGAGAAACACTGCAGCTCCACAGAAGTTGGTTAGTACAAAACAACCAGGAACCAGTTTTTAGGAGGGGATCCAATCTATTTCCTATTTCTGCAAAATGCCCTGAGTTTCATGACAATCACATTCATTAGACAGCTCCTCTCTTCTGTCCCAGTCCGTTGTTCACAAGCTCTGACCAAAACCGATCTTAATATTCCTTGTTAGATAAGGAAATTTCAACTGTTTTGCATCTTCATTTTCCATAGACACACAAAAATGTGATCAGTCACTTATAGCTGCACAATAGGGGTTGATTTCACCAGGTCAGTCAGGGGCTTGTTTCCACTTATTACGACTGACTTTTACAACACTGCTTGTAGACGGTATCTGTCACATAATACTATTTTCCAGCATCACAGTCAATTCATTGATGGTGTTCAACGCTGTGCCCAGAAAAACCATGTGTGTTTCTGTGAGTAGAGAGTGCAGTAACATCCCACGCAGTTCTGAATATTTTTTGACACATTTCTGTATCATTTAGTAGTGAAACATGTGATAAAGTCTTTTAGACTTGCATTTTAACTTGCCTTTGTTTAGGTATGAGCACAGAGCACAGCATTGGCCGCACGTGATGCTTTATATCCATCCTGCTCCCAGGGTGTAATCTCTGTTGAGCATCAGACCACTTGTTTTATGCATTCATGAATTTATTTAGAATGTTTCTGTGTCTTTAAAAAAGGCAGAAGAAAAACAGTGGAAGTTACCCAAGAACCCTATTGACCTTGGTACACTTGGGATCAAGGACACACATTTTCTTTGTGGTGTATCCTAAAAGACCATTAAGGGAAGTGTTTGGAGAGCTGTGCACTGGGACCTGTGCTCCAGGCTCCTGTCCTTTTTAGTGTCTGGGTTGTGTTGTCAGTGGTCCCTTGTGACAATCAGGCTGCTCAATTCTTCCAAAGAACACCTGACATAGCTTGTTCTTACGAAACTACTGCTTGACATTTATGATCTGGCTGACTGACAAACTATGCCTGGTCTTTCCTTGGTGGTTAAGTACATGCAACTGTTTGTGGTGAGTGAGTTTGCCTGGTGTCAGATACATACGCAGATATATACGTATTGTTTTTTCAGTCTTTGCCAATCGGGGTGTGGTAGAAAGATGTCAACCCTGCGGTCTTTAAAAGGCGAACATCCTGTCTGCTTTCTATTGGGTCCTTCCACAATCTTCAGTAGTCTTGATTTTAATGTCTTCTTCTACAAGCTGCAGTGCTGGGAAAGGACTGCACTGGTCACTTTGCCCTGGGGAGGAAGATTTTACTTCCCTGACAGAGTAAAATCGGGCAATAGCTTCTCTCACCCCCCTGTTGCACGTGGTTTTGCAGAGGGAGGTCTCCCCATTAGCAAGCTGTGCAGGAGCAAACGATGCTGTGGAAAATGCAGTGCTTGGTGCCTGCAGGTCACAGCCATCCTAATGCCACTCTCTGTCCCAGTTACCTAGTTTCCAAAGGAGATTAGGGTGTAGTTGGGAGCCCTCTGGCTGCAGACCAGCCCAGGTATAGTGAAGGAGAGGAATGTTAGTAGCCGGGACACAGGTATGGATGGAGGCAGCTTCTGTCCCAGCATGGCCTGGTACACCCCACAACAGAGGTGTCTTCCATCACCAACATGTGTGACTCGGGGGTCTGGTTAGACCCTGGGCTATAGTAGGAAGATAAGTGACAAGGACAGCTTTTTGCCACGTTTAGCTAGAAGCACATTGCTTCTTGCTTGGAGTCAGACATTGCTGGTGTTGCCATAATGTTGAAAACTCTGTCAGATGACAATGTCAACATTACATTTGCTCTGGGTGAAGGCCAGAGAGGAAAAGTCAAGACTTTTCAGTGCAAGAAATAGCTGACCTGCAGAATTCTCAACCGCTGTGTATGGGATCAAGTAACTAAGAATGGGCAAGTACCAGAGAGAAGCTTTACAGGGTAACTACTTTGTATGAATAAAGCTTAGCATCAGCAGAAGTGTTAATAGGAAATATCTATGTTTATCAATGTGTATTTAATATGCTAATTAATAACAACTGTGATTTATTAGGAAGGATGCACTTACAGATGATAGACAGTAATTCTGCACTGACTTGCCTGCTCTTCCTCTGTGCTTCAGCCATGGATGATACTGCAGCTTTTGTCATTTCCCAGTGCTCCCTCTGCATGTTTGTCCTCTGACTGCTGAATTCAGGGTGATTTTGGCCTTTAAAATAATTAAGTTTCTATTTTATGTCTCTGTTCATGAGGCCACTCAATAGCTGATTATACTAATCAGAGGTGATTATTGCCTGTGCCCACTTAAACCATACTTAAATACAGTGGCCTGAATTTGTCTTCAGCACAGTCTCCAGAAGATGTGAAGCCAGCATCAAAGAAAATTAATCCATAGGTACATTATCCTATGGAATCAAGCTAAAACGTGGTCAAAGAGCTTTAAAGTCAGTGTGTGCTCTCACGGAAGGATATGGGCAGAAGAAGGTAGCCATGTTCTTGTTTGTACAAGGGTTTTTTCCCCACTTCTTTGAGTTAGCCAGAATAACAGATCATAAGAATCCTTACCAGAGAATACTTTATTGCAGTTGAGATAACATTTTTCCTTTCTAACAGTAATAATAATAATTGTTGAAAGTATGAGCAGCTACATTAAAAATATTCTTCTACATGTTTTCCTGGTCAGAGACCTGACTTGGGCACCTCTCAGCTTTTCAAGTGAATGCATTTATCTGGCCATGCTCTCACTCCAGCACAAGGAAATACAAGGCTTTAGATACACACAAAATTTGGATACCAATCTTGCTTCTACAAGAACCATCTTAAAACACTTTATGCAAAATAAAGTGCTAGATGATGGATATTAAAATATTCCAGTTGGTTCTCAAAAGCTTAGGTGGAATTTTGTCCTAAATGGTGATTAACTCATTTATATTCCTAATCCTTTTAAGCAGTTTCATAGAGATTCAAAGTGGTACTGGGATATGCTGGGTAGAACAGCAAGTAGCTCCTTCCAGCCCACAGGGATGCAAGATTTTATGCTAAGTGGGAAATCCTGTTCACACTGGAGTAAATGTGGTTTTTGCTCTGCCTCTAATGGAGTTTCTATTCCTTTTTCTGCACTTCAATGAGAATGGGATTTTACCCATCTTCTCACATGGTTGTGGTGCAAAACTGAATTTTAATTTTGAGTCTTTTTAAAGGGAAATATGAAGGTCAAACTATGTAAGCCCAGAGAACAGGATGCGTCTCCAGAGGGAGAAGGACTCTAATAGCTATCAGCTATTGCTTGAACCAGAAATGTGAGCTCCAGGCAAACAGTGCAGCAGCAATGCCAGCAGTACTCCGGAGTGCTGGAGAAGCTGCTGTGCAGCCTGTCTGCAGTTCTTTTACAGGTGGCAGAGTTGTGCCTGACCAAAGTGCCGTTCCTTCTCCCCAACACATGCATAGGGGTTGTTTGGGATGAGGAGAAGCTCCTAATACCACAGAAAGGAAAATGCACTGCTACTTCCGAGAGTTTTCAGTAAAACTTTAGAGTTCAAACATAGGGATAGATAAGGAATTGCAGGGACAGAATTTCACATAGGCAAACTCTTGGGCAGTATATTTTATGTTGCAAGTAAATATGGTTAAAATATTCAAGAAACTTCAACTATAGTTCTTACATTAAATCTTTACGTTAAATCCAATAATTGTTTATTCATTTCCCAACTTTGATTCTGTTAAATAACCAAAATATTAATTCAGAGGCAAGAATTTGATTCACGGAAAAGCCTGTCCTTGGAGAAGATCAAAGGGAGTCCTGTGGTGTTAAGCACACACCACTACAGTGTTTGGGCATGAAAAGAAATGAAGTGTGTGTTTCAGTCAGCCTGTCCCTTGTTAGTGGTTCTCATGCATTAACATAAGCCTCTGCCTGAACATTTTTAGTGCCAGGATCAAGGACCTATGGAGATCTCCACACTGAGGTCTGAAAGGGTAGCAAGGAAAGGGATGAGAACACCAGCAGGTTGTGATGGCAGTGCCTGCTCGCTCCTCTGCTACACCAAGGCTACAGTAAAGACTGAAAGTCTCCTGGGTGATATAAACATGCAAGATAAGTGCGTAGACAAGAACACAAAGGTGAAATGGCCCTGTTTATCAGGCACAATTAAAGTGAATAGGGGATGACTAATGCAGTTTAAAATCTTTACATGACACAGTGTCAAGGCAACCCCATTGTGCAATCCCACCGGCACAATTAATGCTGTGTCACTGCCATGGGCAGCATTGGGAATGGGGCTCCCACTGCCTCTTCTGCACGCCTCCATGGTGAGAGCTGGGTGGGCTTCACCACTGCAACCCTCCTCTTGCTGCCACATCCCAGGGCCATGGTGAAACCTACACAGGATCAGCAAGGGTGGGTTTTCCACTTTGTTGTTTCCAGCTGGTGAAGGGTCTGGAGCACAAGTGTGAGGACTGAGGGGAACTGGGGTTGTTTTGCCTGGAGAAGAGGAGGCTCAGGAGGACTTTATTGCTCTCTACAACTGCTTGAAAGGAGGTTGTAGTGAGGTGGGAGTTGGTCTTTTCTCCAGAGTGACAAGAGAGAGGCACTGGAATGGGTTGCCCAAAGAAGTTGTGAATGTTCCATCCCTGGCGGTGTTCAAGGCCAAGTTGAACAGAGCCTTGGGTGACATGGTTTAGTGGGAGGTGTCCCTGCCCATGGCACGGGTGTTGGAACTGGATGATCTTAAGGTCCTTTCCAACCCTAACTATTCTATGATTCTATGACAAGTGGTAACAGCCTCAAGCTGTGCAGGGGAGGTTTACACAAGATATTAGGAAAAAATTCTTCCCAAAGAGATGGTCAGGTACTGGAACAGGCTGCCCAGGACAGTGGTGGAGTCACCATCCCTGGAAGTGTACAAAAACCCTGTAGATGAGGCCCTCAGTGACATAGTTTTTAGTGGTGAACTTGGCAGTTGTGGGATAATGGTTGGACCTGATCTTAAAGGTCTTTTCCAACCTAGCTGATCCTATGGTTCTATTCTTCTCTTTCCTTTTGCTTTGTTATCCCAAGCCTCTCGGTTACTGCTGCATGAAAAGCAAGAATGTCATGCTGAATTCGAGACCAGGCTGAGGTGCCTGATCCTGTACCGGGGCTGGTTCATGGCTTCGCTCTGCACAATGCAAACATTTCCTGGCTATGAATTTTTGCAGTATGTCATTTAAAGGCTAGTTTGGACAACCTTTTGCTCTGGATGAAAGATTGTGCATGGGAGTGTGATTCTGCAAAATACAGCCTAAGCTATCCCTCTATTTCTTTGTTTAATTCTGTTACTCCTTAATGGTGCCTGCCAGGCTGCAGGATTCTCCAGTCCACTGGGTGAGTGCAGCAGGGACAAGCTGTTTCAGATAGATATGTATAGATCTATATAGAGAGAGTGTTATATTCTTCGTTGTTCTTATTTTCTGGATCAAACCAGTTCTCTCTTGGGTTTATTGCTTCTGGCATGTCTTTGCAGCACAGCATTGTTAAAAGCTAATAATATAAACAAATCTGAGGCTATGCCAACCACTGCCGAGTACAGCCAAAGCTGCCCAAGGCCGCAGCTTGCTGAGCAACGTGTGAATTTTGTTGTGCCAGAAGTGTCTGTATCCCCGTTCTTTTTTAACCTTTGGAAGGATCTTAGTGGAGAGTTTGTTCTAAAGGAGATAATTAAAGCAACTTACATGGAAACTCTTCCAGCATTGCTATAGGAGGAATAGCCCCTGCATCCTCAGCCTGGTGTCTCCACCTGCCAGGAGCTGCAGCAGAGCTGGTTGAAAAACTTTCCATAACACACAGTTTGAAATGCAGTTAACACAGAGAGTGGCGTTTCTGAGTGTTTCGCTTTATTAGAACAGAGTGCTGATGCTGTTTGCTGTGCCTGTCAGGCTCATGGGACAAGGGGTGGCAGTGGAAGCATCCCAGGTGAGACCTGGCTTTGCAGTGCCAGAAAACCCAGCCAGCTGCCAGTGCAACCTGGGGCAATGGCTGTGGCACTTGGTGCTTCCAGGGCAATCTGCCCGAGCCCAGCCCCTCTGGAGTCACATCCAGCCTGTGCTGCCCACAGCACCCATCTGCAGGTGCTGGATCTGAAGGGTCTCAGCTGCAGACTGTGGTGTTACCTTTATTCCTGATCTAATCCCCCAAATGTATATCTGGAGGCTCACCTACACGGTCAATGGCATCCTCTCAGTGAATCGGGTGACAGGGCTGCACTGCGGGCTGCAGAGACCCACCTGAACTCAAGTGAAAAAAACCAGCAATGCTGCATTTGATCCCTGTTTGCACCTTGCCTGAAAGAGGGCAAGAAGGATTTTTCCCACAGGAATGAGGGGGAAGAGCTACAAAATATAAAAAGTTTGGGAAATCAATGGGTGAGATATGAAACATTTATTAGTAAGGGTTTGGGTTC
>JANHGB010007563.1:0-38489 GCA_026283785.1 Coracopsis vasa
ACTAAGGTATAACACAAAACCACTACTGCTACCACCAATAATAATAATGATAAGGGAAATAACAAGGGGGGAGAATATAAAAGTGAAAAGGGAAGGGAAAAAAACCCAACAATAAACACAAGTGATGCTCAATACAATTGCTCACCACCCACTGACCGATACCCAGCCTGACCCGAGCAGTAATCTGGGCCTTCTGGGTAACTCCCCTCATTTTCTATACAGGGCATGATGTGCTGTGGTATGGAATACCCCTTTGGCTAGTTTGGGTCAGTTGTCCTGTCTCTGCTTCCTTCTGGCTTTCCGTGCCCCTCCTCACTGGCAGAGCATAAGAGACTGAAAAGTCCTTGATCGGTATAAGCATTACTTAGCAGCAACTCAAACATTGGGGTGTTATCAGCATTGCTCTCAGACTAAAGTCGAAAACACAACACTGAACCAGCTAAGAAGGAGAAAAATAACTGCTACAGCTGAACCCACGACATTTCCTTTCAGAAACAGACTTAGTAAAAGTAGGAACAAGACTTTCAAAAGTGACCATTAAATATGGGTGCACATCAGTACCTCAAATAAAGAAGTGGTATTCAGCATCCTCAGGGAGTCTATTCTCCTGGAGGTCATGACTGGGCATCCTGACATGATCAGACATTGGTTTTAAATTGTGGTTTATGCACAACAACATAGAAAACAGCTACCCGGTGTGCCTGCCCTGTTCTATATTATACATATTTAAGGCTAAAAAGTACTTGATTTTTTAATTAAAAAAATAAATAAATAAAACTCCTATTTCTTCCAAAAGGTTCCTCGTTACTTCTTTTTTCTTAAACTAGAGATTTCAATTTGGAAATATCTGGGGTACTGATATTTCAGACTTCATTTCCCACGGGAAACCAGTGTATTCCATAATTCATTGCAGCAGCTCAGCAAGAGGTGAAAACTATATGCAATGTAATCTGTTTAGAGAGAATCACACAGCAAGAACAATGGTGGGATAAAGATCCAAAATATAAATCCCATGAGCACTGTGGAAGTGTTTTTCAAATAAAAATGTTCAGTTCCCAATTTTTGGTGAAAACACAACATATTCTAAAGAACAGCTGCTTACTTCACTCCAGCCTGGTTAACTCCTCTGTAACTGTGACAATAGATAAAGGCACTGGCTTATTTACCTGTATAACTTTTGTATATACTAACATGACTTGTATTTTCTTTTGTGCAGTGCTGTGGCAGATTATGGCACTTAAAAAACCTGTATCTTGTTAGCTGGTATAAAACATGGCAGGAAAAACATAAAACTCCACCAAATTCTCCAACCTACTACTGTTCTGTTGGTAGGTTAATAGTAGTAAACAGAGGTCAGCATTAAAGTCTATCTGATTTCATTTTCCACTTACCACATATTCTGTAGATCAATCATAGACTATAAGACTCCATGGCCCCTTCTACAGGAGGAAGGATGGCTTCATAGTTAGGGCATTAGACTTGAGTTTAAGAGATTTGGGTTCAATTTCCATCTCTCTTATGGAATCTTGGGCAAATTATTTAGTCTGTCAGTTCCTATCCCCCAACTGGGAAGATCATAATACTTCTTTTGTCACTCTTGTGGTTTATTCACTTTAAAAGCACTTAAGGGCAGGAACTGTCCTACAGTGGATGTTTGCTTGCAGGGCTCAGCACTACAGAAACCCAACCCTGCTTGAGGAACCACTGCAAGAACACAGTAATAGCCACAATAACCTCTTTCCAGTGATATAAATACACATGCAGGTTGGCTTGAGTATGCGCTTAAGCTGTTGTGAAAGGCAGGCCCACCAGCTGAAGACACGTATGCAGTGCCTGTGATGAACTCAAAAGCCTGCCATCCCTGTGAAATGAGTCATGCCCCTCTTAAGCCTTTTGCAGCAGTTGTTGGAGCAACGGGGTGATGCTACCTGGGCACCTGCAGGCTTGTGAAGCCTTGCTGGCTGGTGTCTTCACCCACTATTTGGAGAGCACTTGACTGACAGGAGCTGAGCAGTGTTTCACCCTGTAGAGCTCATGACAGTCACAATGTCTGTCAACACATTCTATCACTCTCTGCTTATGCAGACTTTTTTTTCCCTTTTTCCTTTCTCTTTCTCTCTCCTTTTTTTTTTTTTTTTCCTGATGTATTCATCACTAGGCTGCAGACACCTAGTTAATCCATTTAGAACCTATCAGCTCTGTTCATCGGCTCATAAACCCATTACCTCGGAGGCGCTGTGCTCAGGGACACAGGTGCCAGACCAGTGCACAAAACCCAATTGAGTTACGTAGCAGGCAGCAAGGCCCTTGGATTCATGATTCTGCCTGCATGGGGAATTGCACGCGTTATGTGGCAGCAGCCACTTTATTAAATATCGATTTAAATCACAGCCTTTAATCAAATCTGATAGAAGACCTTTCTCACCTCCTGTCTCTCCTCTCCCCCGCCAAGCCTCCTCTGTGCCCTCCCCTCTCCTTCAGCCCTCCCCAGTCCCCTCCTATCTTGCATGGGTCTGCCTGATGACACCAAAGCTCAGGAATGAATAGTGAGCAAGCAGTTCAGCAGTAAACCCTTATCAACAGTAATGAGGCATTTGTGATAATCGAGTGATGAAATGTAAATGGGCAGTAATGAGCACAATTACATCCACCGGGGAACCATCAAAGCTGCTTCTTTTCTTGCAGATAGATGAGCTCCCTCACTGTCGCTGCCCATCGCTGCCTTTGCTCTGAGCATGGTGCAGATGCGGTGACTGGCAGGGAAGGAGGTGGCACTGGGAAGATCAGGACCTGGTGGTGTCTACATGAAGGAGCTCCCTGACAGCGGCCAGGTAACAGCCAGGCTCCCTCTGTGCTAATTCCACCTCTGATGGTTAGCCTTTGCCTCCTTCTTCCCAACCCTCTGTCTGCCCTCTCCTCCCTCCCTCCTGGTCCTTAGGGATGATTTGATTTGCTGCAATGTTTGAAAACTGCCTCATTGTGCTAACAAGATTAACTTCAGCCTATGTCTGTTTGATACACTGGAAATGTGCAGGGTGACTCGGACTGGCTTTCAGCTGGAGCTGAAAGAGCCAAGAAATGGGACGGTTGCCAGGGAACAGGCCCCACGGCAGCTTATGTCATCCTTGCCGGCAAGGGACCAATGGGAAAAAACACCGACACATTCAGAAAGGGAGGAAGTTGCCACTTCCATAATCTGACCAGGGAACATCAACAGATCCCAGAAACTGCTCACCCAGAAATAAACACATCAAAATGCATAATCTGGCCCAGTTACTCAGTTTATCTTGGATAATCTGTGCAACCAAATAGTGCTAGAGAAAAGCCAAAGACCCAGGGTTAAAAAGTTGTGTTTCAGAGTGGAAAATACCCTTGTGCCTGCTGTGTGTTCAGCAAACCAGTCCTGATTCTTTATTTCCTCGGTCTCAGAAGATTTAACCATGGCATATAAACTAATAGTCAGTGTCCTTATTTCCCTGTTTTAAAGCCATGTTATCAATGGAGAATAATTGCAGGAGTTTTGTTTAAGAAATGATCATCTAAGGAAGGCTCATCAGTTATGATGGGGTTTTTCAAAGTCACAGAAAGGCTTCTGATATGCCAAAGCCTTGACATCATGGTCAAAATTATGTTTCTGATACTTCTTTGCATTAAAATCTTCTTTATTTATTCACTGTATCAAGAATTCCAATGCAGACAAATCTCCCTGCTGGATCACACACTTGAAAGCCAGGCATAGTACAGATGGTCTATGAAGAGCACATTGCAGGACTTTTGACCCCTGGCAGATCTGCAGAGACGAGTGGGTGTCAGGTTGTCATGGCCAAAAACACGCCAGCCCACCGTGGGTGCAGAAAGGGGCTGTTGGCAGAGCTGGAGGCAGGAAACAGAAGTTCACCAGTAACTGTGACTGAATTTACTCACTGTAAAGATGTGGATCTCATTTAGAATAACATGATTTTACAAACTGACAGGAAAGGGAAGGCTGTGTACTTTTTTAGAAAAGCATAATTTAAATGTCTACAAAGTCTCTGGGACAACTAGAAAGTCACACAAAGGTAAATGGTAAAGCAAGCGGTGGAGCAAACTAACACTGGTGGATAGGGAGTAATGAAATAGGAAATGGTGAATCTTTGGTAGATTTCCTCTTCCAAGGACTACAAGGATTGTAATAGGTGGGACCTCAATGTGAAACAAGTTTTGGTAATAGAGAAAGGTAGCCAAGAGCGCAACTGGCTCAGGAGGAGGAAAAAAAACACAAAAGAAGACTTGAAAAACTTGCTAAACGTTTTGAACAAAGTCAGGGTAGCAGATGAAGGCTAAAGATACTCAGGCTAACAGAATGAAACAGTTTTCCAATACCACTGAGTTTCTCATTTCTAACTTTCTGGCTCTCAGAACATCACTCATGGCAATGAATTCTACCAGCTACCTCTTGCACTAAGTAAGAAATACTTCCTCTCATCACACTTTAATCTGCTGCCTTTTAATGTCAGGTAACATTCCCCACTTTTTGAGTCGGAAGTGTCTCCAAATGACCAATCACAGTGCAGAAACCACATGAGCAAAGCAACTCAAATCTTGGCAAGCTGATCAACTCGTCAGGAGACTAATTATGTTAGTGTTGCATCTGAAGACTTGATGACCAATGCACAGGTTTATGAAAGACCCCACAGATGAGCCAGCCTGATGCAGTAGTCTACCCACCCACTCTCAAGCCAGAAAGCAACTCAACCCTAGACAATCGGATGGATTAAGATGATCACCTCCACTGTCTGTCACAGAAGGTCTTCCTGATATCTAACTAACTAAATTCCTGATATATAACTAAGGAGTTACTTAATCTTATAGAGTTCCATCACCCTCAATATCTGGGTGTTTTTAGCTGCACTATTTTCAATGCACATTGAGTTTAGAAATACACTAGGATCTTTTACTTATTAGAAATGCAATAGCTGTTAAATTGTATTAGTTATTGACCTTAGCAGCAATAAACTGTATCAAGAGTAGTCTACAGTAAACACTGCTAAATCATAATCAGCTGGCACAATGTGATATTTCTGACTATTTGCACTATGCTCTGTAAAATGCATTTGATCACAATATATAAAAGTGTGAGAGTACTGTATATGATTTTGAAATGTACTGAGTTTAAAGACATATTCAACCAATTTATCATTTAACTTACAGCTTTGCAAAAGCTATTAAACAACACTGTGAGCCTGGAGGCCACACATATGCTACAGCCCGGGAAATGTAAAGTTCATTTGAATCCCTTAATAATGACCTTGACCTATCGAACAAGGTGTACTTATTGTCAACAATTCATCTCACTCTTGACCCTAGCAAAATACCTAACCCTTGAATACTTATGGTGGGAGAGGAAAGGCTTCGGGTTTGGGGTTCTTTTTTTTTTTCCTTTCCCCTGGTGAAATGGGCCGACTTCTTTCCCTGTTTAGCAAAATCTGGAACACAGATCATTAGAATGCTTTTGGCAGCTAATTTGAACATCAGTGACTCAACTTCGAGAAGGAAGCCTTTTTTTGCCCTAAAGAATCTCAGAGAGTTTTCAGACTACAGTAATTGAAAAATCCCTAAACACTCACTCACAGAGGAGATACACATTACTGCAGGAACAGTCTACAAATTGTAAAGTATTCAATTTACATTCTCAGTACCTCAGGGCAGTTGTGAAGAATTTATATCTTCAGAAACCTTTGAACTAACAAAAGATAACATTTCACAGCAAAGTCTACTTGCATAAAAGTTTTTTAACTCCCTTCATTCTTATTCTCAAGGAAGCGTCTTTTGCACTTCTGGAACCAAGGCTCAGCACAGGTATCTGTTAAAAAGGAGATGAAGATGGAAGTAGAGGTGTAAAAAAAATGCAATGAACATACTGCATCTCATTTAGAACATGAGTTCATTATTCACCAGTCCACACGTGATGTATTCTTGCTCTGAACTTTATGCCTTTTTAAATGATACTTCAGTTTGATCAATGTGCAAAGATTATTAGTTATATTAAAGGCCTTTATGCGAAGGGCCTAATAATGTGTAGGTAACAACCACAGGTACACACTGGGTGAGGATATGCTACACCCTGAATGACGGCAAGAGGACCTTCTTTTTCCCTGTGTGCATCAGCTGGGGCAGTGTGTAGTTCCATATCTAATGCAGTCGACTGACTACATGACTGCTCTGTTTACACTGAGTCTTCATTTGCTGGAAGACATTGAATTTAAAAATTAATTTTGGCAAGATGCAGACCTGGCACTGTAAAACTGAAAGAGTCCTTCTCTTAAATAAATTAAACTTTTTTCTCTTTTTTTATTTTTTTTTTTTTTTTTTTTTTTTTATTAAATAAGGTCACTTCACAGGTTGCATCGCTTGGATCTCTACCAACAAACAAACATTTTCAGGGGTTCCTTTGTGAACCATACAAGAAACTGTGTATTTATTTAGGACCAAAGAACCGCAAGGGATTAATGGAATAGTAGGGAACTTTAACAATGTGCTTAAGTCACACAGAAGTCAGAGTTAACATCTGACTGGCACTTGAGTATACCAAGAAGACGACAGGCTGCAAAGTCATTAGAGTTCAAGCTCACAGAATCTGGCTGCATTTGTATAAAGAACATTGGTAACAGAAACAGGCATCACATTTGCTAGATAAAAAATTACCTTTCTCTTCCTTTGCCCCTTTTCTTGATCAAAGAACACTCAATATAATTACCAATCTAATTACATCCTTTTGCTTGGACTTTTTTTAAACATCTATGGAAAAAAGAGATGGGAAGAAGGACAGAAAGAAAATCTGCTTCCAGCCAACCCTGAATCTGTGATTACCATATTCATGTCCAACACTAAGCATTATGTGGAAACATTAATGAAAGTTTTTAAATGCAATCATTGGTTAAAGTTTTTTTTCCCATCCCTATAAAGAAATTGATAAATGTTTCTATTAACTAATAACCCAGGAATCAACAGTCTTATAAAACCGGTTTATTCAGCCCAGAAAATTAGGCAATCCATCATGACTGATTCGCTCACATTTTCCCCTGCAAATAAGTGAGATGAAAACTTTAAAACCAATAAGATAATGCACTTAACAAATTCAGCTGAGGGAGATGGATAAACTAAGATGCCAGTGGCATCAGTTAAGGAAAATCTGTCGTGTTTCCAATTATTTGAGTAGATTTTGTATCCCAATTTGCTGCCAGACTGGCTGCATACCCCACTCCCCTTTTTCAAACCAAATCATCTGATCTTAAATCAGAACAAGCTCATCATATCACACTATGGAAGGCCAACAGGGGATAAATGACACCAGATGTTATATGAGTTTTCTTTTAGGCTTTCATTTCAGACTTACTGCATTCCCCATGCTGCTTTTTACTTGTCAAAAACTAAAATGTGCTTTGATAGATAACAACCCTATTTTCTTCACTGCCTGAGCTTAGAGAATACCATTAAGTATTGATATTGATGGTGCTTAACTAGGGAATGCAACCTGGGACTGCAGAAAGCAGGATCCTGGGATCCTGAGGTATCTTTCAGTCCCACAGACACATTTTATGCTAGTCCCAGGGTTTTTCTGTTGCTGCTGGGGTGGCATCAGGATACATGCTGTGTGATTTTACAACACAAAATGTGAGCACATAGACAGACAGGAAGAGCAAGGAGGGGCAGGCACACTCAGAAACATAACTCTTAGGCCCATCTGCTGCTGCTGTCTGAGCTGCTGAGGGAGCCGCTATCATACCAAAAGACTCACAATGAACTTCTGAAGCTGAACTGAGGCTCACTGGTGCAAAAGCCAAGGCACATCATTTTAATTTGCTCTGCTTATGGTCTTCTGGAGTCATTGTATATCCAGATTGGTAAGGAGAGGCTGGAAAATGGCAGAAACAAAGAACAGCACATGCTGCTCAAAAGCAGTGGGAGAAACAGGCACATGCAGTAGATGACACACACTGCTGTTTGTGTGTGCAGGCGAACCATATCCCACCAGTCCAGGTCTGAAAGGAAAAGCTGCTCTGCAAGTGAGAAACTTGATGATATTAAGGTATGGGCAGCCTTTTAAAAGCCCATGTTTACATGTCTGTGTTCCCAGGCTTAAAATGACTGTCTGGTGCTGTAAAGAACTTGATATAAAGAAAATGTGAACCACCTTGGCACTTGGTACAGGGCAAAGAAATAATTTAATATATAAGTTGGTCTTAATTAGGAAGGAAAAAGCCACTTCTTTTTACATCATCATAAATGATTGGTTTTGAGAGCATTTATGAAACTACACTACGCTTTCATAGTTGCCACAAGTATTTTCTTAAGAAAATCCATAGGTACTGAATGCTTGTTAACTTTTAAGCCCACAGTGACTGGTGACATAATATAGTAGTGGTGTTTCACATCAAGATGATATAATTGCATCCCAGCTGGCCCAGTGTGTGTATTTGTATGGAGGCAGTACCATGCCTTCGACTACTTTACTGCCTGGGAGTAGCTTGCTTGTCTCATGGGTAGCTGTAGGAGGTGGCAGCTTAACCCCATCGACTTTCTTTCCAATACACCTTGCAGATGCAGTGAGGGAGCATATTCATACATACTCTGACTGCAGCTGCTGGCAAGCAGTTTGCTCCAAGGCACACTGAAGTCAACAGAGCTAAGCCTTAGGAGTAAAGAAAAAGATAAGAGTATGGTCAGCGTGAGTGACAGATGCAGAGGTTTTCTTTTACATGTCTGAAATAATCATAGATTCTGAAGCAGAATTCAACTCCATTTAAACACACAACAACCTTCCCTCCTCAACCCTTTCTGCTGCTCCAGTGCTGCCTGTGCATTTCTGACTGCCATCATGATTCCACTTATTTCCACTGATAGCATCACCTTTGCAACTCATGCAAAATATGCTTGGTGAAAAAAATGCACCAATAAGCCAGCAGCTGTCAGAAACCATGACTTATAGCATTAAATAGCATCAGTTTGGTTTGGCTGACTCTCTGCAATATCTACGTAGCACAGCATCACTTGATACTAAGAATAAGCTGGCCTCAGCTTCCATCCCAGTAAACCTTTACAGGAAAGTAGAAATTCTCACCAACCAACTTGTGCAATGAAGTGATAAGGCAAAACACCCCGGGTATGGGGAGGAGGGCTGGCAGCAGGTACATCTATGTGTTTAGGCACATCAGTCTAGAGACCAGTGCCCTTCTGAGTCTTATTTCGTTCAAAGAGCTAAGCAAAACACAGTGTGAAGAAAGGAGCAAACAGCAGCTCTTCAGTATGGGAAAACAGCAAAAGAAACATCACTGAATAAAACAACAAAGTGTGACAGATTTGCCGCACTTTTAGCAGCTCGTATCACTGCACTACAACTGAGTTCCAGAAGTTGAAAGCAAGAGCTTGAGTTGTTATCTTAATTTTCCCCTCCTTACCATATTCAGTTTAAGAACAAGCATCATATTACTTGCTTGTCCAATCTCTTAAGTGTCTTCCATAGGAAACTAGCAGAACAGGGTAGAAGGTGATAAGTGCATTACTAAACTAAACACAATGAACAGTAGAAGTTATTTATAAAATCCATCATCTGTTCAAACTATTGCCCCCCAAAAGATGATGGAGTAACTTTTTAACTTTTTCTAAATGTCTGATTATTATAAATGCAGTCAGATATGCCAGTTAGCAGAAAGAAAAGAAAAATCTCCCATCTTTTCTATGCTCTCTTTCAATGCTAATTTATCTTCCAGCACTTGACTATGTACCTGCTCAAATGCTTTGCAGAAGAGGAACAAATTGCTGCCTTTGGATCCATAGGCACAAGTGAAAAAGCCTGTGGCTTGGCAATCCTCCAGCATCACTGGAAAGCGTCATCTCTGCAGTCACCAGAAATACAAGACCCATGGTTCCCTGGTAGCCAAGCTAAGTGTGGTTCAAAATGGGCCGTGGTGGGGAGAAACATCAGGGATGACACCTCTGCTCCCCCTCCATGTCAGAACAGAACCAAGTGGGTTTGGAAATGTGTTGTCCTGCACACAGGCACTTGGCGTTTTCAGTTGATTTGAGCTGGCTGTATTGGCACCCCTGGAGGTCCTTCCTGTAAGAGATTTCTCTGTATGTGAATTTCTCTGGCAAAAATTTTTGCCCAAGCTGAAGATTGAAGTGAAATTGGAAAATGCTCATGGAAAGTGTTTTTGGAACCTCTGTAGGTGAACAGCCACCCTGAAAATCTTGTTCCTCAAACCAGAAAAGGAAAATGGCCCTCGTGAGAGTGTGAAACCAAAATAGTTTGAGCTGCAGTAGCAAATGCTGACAACAAACTGCTCTCAACCAAACTGCAGGCTGAATATTACAAGCAGAAATTAGGCAGCTAACACATTGGCATGACCAATCGATTTAAGAAAATCAACACTCTGCTGACATGTAAGTCATGAAACAGGAGCAAAATTAATCAAATCAATGACTTTTTTCACTGTATGATATTCAGTGCAGCTAAATCCCACCCATCACTTGCTCAGGCCACCAATACTGTAAAATCACCGTGTTCTGTCACTTGCCTGCCTATGGAAGCAAGCTCCTAATTTAATTATTGCATACCCTCTGCTCTTACTGCACAGCTCTTTCCTTTTACATTTGCTCTGATCTCAGATACACCATTTCCTGGACTGAGGATAAAAGAAACAGCATTGAAATACCTCAGCAGTAACCCTCTTAAAATAAAAGTCTGGGAATTAACAGTAGCCGCATAGGTATCTTTGGAGATCTGAATTTCCCAGCATACAATGGTATGAATATTTGCCTTTTCGTATCTTTCCAGTTGAGAAAGAGGCAGCCAAGTAACGGGATTTGAATGCATATTGGCTTGCTGCCTCTGCTGTTTTGATTTGCAGACTGGCCGAGCAGAACACAATTAGTGGTTATTGACACCTTTACAGGAAGCACTCATAAGGGAAATGGGAAATTGAAAATGTCCTTTAAAAGATGGAAGCAAAATACTGTATCAAAGCTTGCTGGTAAATAAGACGAGCCCAGAAAAGTGCTCAGTCAGAATATTTGTATTTCTGTATCATTTAGGAAAATCCTATTATGGCTTTAGCCACAGAGACATCCCTGGTGTGCAAGATAGAGGCAGTTCATAAAATACATAGCATTTTCAGCTTGAAAATAGGGCAACCTATTGCTTTCTGTAGATGGCTATGTTACACCCCAGTTCCCATCAATAGAACATAATCTCATTGCAGCAGGCAATACTCAATATCAATGAAACACTGGTATTGTAGGTATTTGCAGACTGCCAGTACCTAAAGGACAGAAAGACTTTGTGTTTTTACAAGGGCCAATATCTCTGGAACACATTTATGAAACAAGGCAGCACACCAAGGAGGCAAACGAGTTATATGCGTGTGTCCACAGAGCTGTCTGCAGGCGTTTGTTTGCTCTTTCTCTGCTCCCTCTCTTTTCTGATACTTTGTACTGTCCCTACCTTACACTCTCTTAAGTTTCACTAACAATGTCAGTTATGCAATTAGTCCCCTGCCAATTAATGCCAAATTAGATGCCTGCTGTCAGCGTTCCCCAACACTGACGGAGTGTGTGGTAATAATGTGTAACCAGGATAATGCTCTAAGGAGTCTGCATTGTTCTCTGTAAAGGAAAAAAATAAAAGGAAAGGAAAGAAAAAGAGAAAGAAAAAGTATGTTGTGTGTTTACTTATGCCATCAACAGTCAGTGCAAAAATAAAATAAGTTTTGTTGTGCAGTTATCCCAATGATTAAAATATAATAGGCTAATGAGATTACAAAGCTGATTGTGAACAAGACCAATTGTGTTAATTGGAGACTCCTGAATGGCAATTTGAGCTGCTGCCGCTGCTGAGTTTTGAAATATAATCAGTTTTACTAATTTTATCTGATTTCTTAATGAAGCTTGCCTTGAGCAATTGTTCTATGTGTTCTTTAGCAAACAGCGTGTGTCATAACTGCTGACATTAATCTTGATTACTTTAGTTAAAATAAATAGTTATACTTGGGCGGCTTTCAGAAAATACATCAGAGCAAATGTAATGTTAGGAAGAGATGGGGTTTTACTTCTATTTGTTGTTTTTTCTATATTGCATTTGCAAAGTCCCAACTGTGAAACATCTTTTGTGTGTGACCTGATCTCTTTCAGACCCCCTATCTGTTGTCCACCCTTCAGAAGGCATTTTTGACTTTCACAGTGTCTTTATTACAGAAAAATCTTTATTAAGAGGGGAAAAAAAAATCCACCAACAAAAGCCATCTCACAAAAAAATTACTACAAAGAGCTTTTTCATGCATGAATCTCAAAGTTGGCGCACACATTGTCACCACATCATGCTCCAGCTGCCAGTACTAACACTCAAGCCTTATAGAAATGCTCTCTCTCATATAGCTTATTTATTTTTATGGAGGATTAATATACTTAGGATGGCTCTTTGGAGCTTTCATAGTGCATTTGATGGGATGCTGTACCATATTGCTGCTTACAAAGGGACACATAAACATTAACAAAAATAAACAGTAGAAAAGGGGAAATGGGAATATAAGTGCAGTCTGAATTAATGATAAACATAGCTAGAGATTGTTCATATTTCAGAACTCCTATTATATTACGACCTTGCCTTTACAGGGATAATCCTTTCATAATTAAGATAACGGCTAACTAGTCTGATAGGTATTATACATCTTTTTGAGCCACTATGCTTATATGACAACATAATTTGCATGTACTTATTACTCGACTATAAAATCTGTGGATTTTATGTGTAGTTGCATTGATTAGGTACTCGGGTGATAAATAGAAACCATTTTGAGAAAGATGATATAGGATATATTAAACATTTATTTCACCCTCTCTTTATAGCCAGCACTGGTTTGGTAAATTATAAGTGTTTAGTCTGGCCTGGATAGTAATCTATGTCCAATTAGGATCTGAATATGTATAATAAACAGTCTAGCTTTTAATCCATATGCATGTAGCAATTTCTTTAGTCATGGGGTTTTAGAAATAATTATGAAGTTTTTTTCTAAGACACAGTATTCTGGAACAGGGGAAGGTCACTGCAGCAGTGCAAGCATGGAGAGCAGCTTCAGCACAGCACTGCCAAGGACTGCACAGAGTACCAGATAGCAGCATTTTCTATTCACAGATACAGTGGGTGAAAGTCTGGGTTTCCTACTCAAACTCTGCTTTCTCAGTGCTTAAATGCACTACTGCTTGAAACACTGAAGTTGAAGGAGATGTCAGCCTTTTAAGTGCAACTCTGGCTTTTAGGGAGAAGCTGACATCAGATTTAGGGCATTTTCACTCCTTGCCCCTGAAAGTATTGCCTTTTATTTTAAATTTCTTCCTGTCCTGCTTAAAAATCAAACTTAAAAATTCTGGGGAGAAAAAAACCCAAAAAAACCAACAAACATAAGATGTTTCCACAATGGCCTTTCCTTGAAATTATCATAAATTTGTAATAGTGATTCATAATAATAACTCAGACCCTCACCTAGAATGGCAGCGTCCTCATCAGCCTGGGTCCCTCAAACGCCAACCTTTTTCAGAGAGGCTTAAGTCTCCAGTGAGTAAGCTCATGGCTTCTTTAGGAGGCCTGCTTCACTCAGTGAGTGAAAAATACATGTAAAATTGAATTTGTATATTCTCAACCTCTGCTTAATAAATATGAAAATTTATACTTAATGAGAACCTACTTTTATCCCTCTCTGCTTTCCTTAATGACAGCTAATTGAATAGAACAAACTTCATCTGGCAGTACACATCAAGAGCACTTGTCTATACTTAGAAATTTACTGAGATAACTAATCTAAAATGGTTGAGAAATATCCCTACAGCTTTCTGCCCAAATAGCTGTTCCAGAGCAATTATTTCAAAGGAGCTATTTTTGTAAATTTTCAAGTGTATACAAGTCTCAAATCTAATATCTGGCTGGCATTACACACTCAACTACTTTTTATGGATCAACCTATTTGATCTGATGAGCAAGTCATACTGTAGTAACAAAAAGAATATACTAATGCTGGCTCTGATTTGCCTTTATGCTAATGCACAACATGAAAAAAAAAGGCATTATTGCCATAGATAATTTGTCTATACATGACCTGGATATCGGTTCCACAGTACCAGTTGTCAGTTCCTACCCTAGATACTTTTAAAGGCACCCATACAGGCTACTTGGTAATAAATTTTTTCACCTTTTCACTTCCCATTAGGACTGAATAATTTATTTCTCAAGTGCTTTCCCTGCAATTCACAGACAGCTAGGCTGCTCTAACTTTCAAAGGTACATTAGTGTGTGATAAGCCCTATTTCTGGTCCTTGCTCTGCTCAGTGCAAGAATGGCTACCAAGTTTCAAAGCTCGGAAGTATTTCTTTAGGGTCTGGCAGCACACCAAAACAGCAGCCTCTGTTAAAACAGCTTGGATTCAGCAGACATGGATTCATCCTTTCCTGTTATGTGTGAGAACCATTTCCCTCAGCATGACCACTGCTTTAATCTTGTATTTTAAACATAAACAGAATGGCAGATTTTACAGTATAATCTGGTAGGCACAGCAGCCTCTTAGAAGAATGAGTCATTAACCTAGAAGCTATGTTTAAGTAAAAAGAACAGACAACACAAAAGGGGGAGAGAGGGAAAAGGAGAGAGATTGCTTTTGTTCACGATTTAACACACAACCGTGATCCACCCACCTCTAAAATGCATTGCTGGAGCAGAAATAAACCTCACTATAAGCAGAACAGGGAAAAGTGGCAATACAAAAGAGCTTGAGGAGCATGTGGAGAGAAGGAAAGGAAAAATGAATGCTAAAATTTTCTCTCTTGCTGCATTCTTGAAATGTAACACATACTTTTATAGTAGTAATGTTCTTGTTGCTGTGCTGGTGTAAAAAGGAGAGAAAGAAGGCATGTGGAGAAAGGCAATGCCTTTCCATTAGACCAACTGATATAAGTGTAAAAAAACAGAGAAGAGGAACTATAGATGTACTGTTTTTTCTTGTATTTAAGCCAAGCAGTTTGAAAGAAACTTCTATTCTATTTCAACATTACATCATTTTTGTTTAGAGGATAACTAGATTGCAGCTAATGTTGATATATTAATCAATTTGCACAGGGAGAGCTTCTGGGACATCTTCTAATTTATGGTATCGTCCCTTCTGTATCAGGCTGGGCAGATTATATGTAATTCACACAATTGTTTATTTTACATTCCTATGTTATTAGTGTAAATAAGAATTAGACCCTCTACTCTTAAACTACTCCCAAAGGTGGCTTAAATAATTGAGACCCGAATGTGAAACTGATACTACTGATTCATTATCTCCTTTGTCTTAATAGAACAAATTTTGTTCCCATTAACGTGACTATAAATGTGTGTGTAAATGTATTGACAGCACAAGTGCATAGGTGGAGCAGGAGAATCTGTGTTAGCATTACTATAATTATAGTATTTATATTTGTTTACCATGTGTACACATGTACATTTCCTTCTCCTTGATTACAACAACAAGGATGTTAGATTGACTCATTATAATCTTTAATGTTTTGCTTGTAGGTTGCAGTTTCAAACTTGACCCCTTAGGAAGACAACGTGGTAAAAAAAAAGTCTTTAAATTTGCAGTTAGGGTTGGTATGGTCTTAGGAAATACATTTTCTGATATATGACTTAAATCCTTTGTGTAACTTGAACTTGTGCTGCCCAGTTGTTCACTGCAGTTGATATTCCCAAATGTATATGCAACCCACGTGATCAGCAGGTTTTTTCAGCCATTTCTTGGGAATTCTTTTATACACCTGTGTCACCAGAAATGATTGAACTAAATCAAAGTAGGGCAAGAGTGAGGTCATCCAGTTGGGCGGCTGTTGTCATGTGTCTTAATATAATTTGGTGATGCACTGACAGACCATGTTACTGTGACAAGATACATCAAAACGAAATGAGGCTATGTTTGAAGGGAGTGCACGTCACCAGAAAAGCTTAGGTATGGCCAAGTGCATGCATATACATGGAGCTATCTGAGGAGACATCTGTGGACAGCTATAAGTGACATGCTGCTGCCCTGCCTGTGATGGAGAACTATCATCAGCTGGGTTTCCCATTTGCTTGAGGGAATGAGCAATAACTCTTTTTTTCTATTCCTCATTCAAACTAAGGCATTTGTAAACAAGAAGCAAACTCATACCAGATGGGATATTACTTTTCATAATGCAAAGACAAAATTGTTATTTAATCCTTTCAAATTGATTTACTATGTCAGGCATCTCTTCTGTTGCTAATGGTAAGAACTTGAGAATTTTGGGGGTTCTCCCCCCTCATCCCAGAATGCAGTGACTTATCTCCCAGTTGTTATGACTGCTCTCACAAAGACAGAACCCACAAAGCTGAAGCCAGAGATGAATGAATCATATCACGGGTATCAGAAACCTTTCACAGAACACATGTGTGCCTTTACGTTCCTTTCCTTCTTCAAGCCACCTCTACTTATAAGAAAAAAGGTGACATTATGACCTCTTCCTTTAATTCTTCACAGTGTTTTTTTTTTAATGCTGTCATACCTGCACTTCTGAGATGCTTTGCTAGCCTTTTTACCCTTAGTTCCTCAAATGGATCTGCTGAAAACAGACAGTTGTTATTTTTCCAGGCAATATTACTTAAATTACATCATGAAGTCTACATTCAGATTTCTCTTTTAGAAGAGAGCATTGCCTCAAAGTGTATGTACATGCAGGTAAGGCAACTTTGCTATATTTAGATTTTATTTTATTATAGCTAGAATTTACATCTTTCCATATTGTTTTTATACTGCTGTTTCTTTTATTAGGATTTTTTAACATTTGTCGTCCATGGCCATGGCTTCCTCTGTAAGCCTTTAATATATAAGTCAAGCTTTTTATACCACAAATAAGAATTATCTAATTTCACAAAACAAAAGGAAAAAACTCTAAACATTAAGGTGGGGTTAAAGACTAAAATTTGCTTATAAATGTAGTCTGGCACTGAAACAGGCACGTATTTTTAACTATATGAATATTCCCTCTGAAATCTAGGACAGCGAACTGTATTTAGAACAGTTTTTAAACACTCTTCTGACCAACTGGGGTTGTAACAAGTTTTGCGTTCAAGCATAACATGATTAACAACCATGAGAAGAAAAAAAAATAGGCTAAAGTGTTATCCTGGGTTGTCTGTAGGGTGAGTTTATTTCTGATGACTTCCCTCAGTTGGACAAACCATAGCCAAAGCACGCTAACGCAGCAAAGCATGCTGTGAAGTACCTTGCCAGGAACCCAGGGTTTGTGGGACAACCACTCCTGAATGCTAGAGCAAAGTCTTACCTGCCTTTGCTTCCTGTGTGGAGAAGACCTGAAGCGCTAGAAAAGAGAGGGAGAGATTAGACCTTGGTTCTTCAGGTTTGCAGGAGAGTGCAGCCAACCTCAGCTAGGCTGTTTTCATACCTTCTTTTTTCTCCAGAGCCAAATCAAAACTGACAAAGTAAGGAAAAGATTAACACATTTGGAGTTTGGGAGCAGAAAGAGTGACTCATTCTTGTTTATAATACTTGCCTGGCTTGTGATTTGGAACAAAAGAAAAGTATCCAGCTAGATTTTTCAAGTACATGCAGAACATGAAGGGTTGCCAGGCTTCAACCTTCCTTGTGACATCATCTGAAAGGCTGTGTAATTCACTGCAGAAAAATATCCACAGAGGTCATGGCAGCTTGCTTCAGCAGCTGAAATCTGTTTGTGGTTCTCTACACACTTGCGTTTGAGGAGGGTTTATGATAATTATCTAATTTGTGGTATGGAAAAGTTCATAAACTGTTCATAAATAAACAGTGAGGAGAGCTGAGTAAAGAGATTAAAACAAAGGTGTAATCTACTGTCAAAATAAAAAGCATGAGTTTTCTCTAGATTGCAAACCCCAAAGTTGTCTCCTTTATCTTTCTTCCAGAACAACTTGTGATCTTGTGTGTAACTAACAAAAAATAAGATTTCTTTGTTTCTCCCAATGTCCTGTAATCATAAGTCATCTGACAAAAATAGCATCCTACTGCTGCACAGATCTATTTGATCCTTGTGTGTTAAAAAATATTTATGTATTTCACCACTGCTAACCTAGTTCTGTTAGTTAGTGGAGCTATCTTGATTATTTTCACCTTGGGGAACTAAAGAATTGTTAATTCCAATTCAAAATTATGCCATACTGCTGATGCACATACCTGGAAGAACATCTTTCAGCTTTCAGATTTCAAACCAAATATCATAATTGGCATGTTTTCCCAAGAGGGAAAAGTAAAATCCATGTTTTTCCTATCATATTCATTCTCTGTCATTTCTTTTGATTTAAAGAAAGATTGCAATAACAGGTACTAATGCAAATTCTCTTGTCTTTTGATAAATACAGTAATCCCTTATTTTCAGGCTATAACTTTCAGATCTGCAGACCTCAAGCTCTATAAAGAAACTTATGTTTTTATTACTGTGCCTTGTCTTTTCCCTATCGTTTTAGCATTGCAATGACCTGTTGTTTTAAGCACTGCTAGTATCACTCTGAGGTTTGAAAAACAAGTCAAACACCGATCTTATGGAAGTTAGTATTGAAAATATAAAGTCTGCATTTCTATTTCAGTTTGGCATTTTTGACTGCAGAATTTTTGTTTTCAGGAATTAGAAAATTTATTTTTCTTCACTTCAAAGTGTTCAGTTATTTCTTATCAACCTACGTTAGAAACCAATTGGAAGTTAAAAGAAAAACAACAATAAAACAGAGCTTGGGTTTGGTTTTCAATTATTATGCATATAGTAGATATAAGAAGTTAAGCTTTACCATTTTGAAGGCCTTGATGGACATTATGAACAGAAACACCTGGTTCAACTATGTAATTTCAGTATTTCTTTTATTGAACATGCTTAGTATAAATGAGAAAAATATGTTTAAGTAAATATATTTTTCCCTTCTGCACAGCCATCAAGTTTAAGATAACTTTATTTACTTACTGAGAACTATTTTAAAGTGCTTTTTCCTGCAGTTGTAATGATGTTGTGAGTTCTATATAAATAGCTTTTAACGCAAATACCAATGAAAAAATAGTTTCACCCAATGAAAAGAAAGTACAGCATTCACTATATTCTAACATCATGTAAAGAATTAAAAAGTTAAATTATATTAAATTAAAAAGCTGGCTTACTGAATGGGCAAAGATATAAAGTATCCTTCTGGTCAGTGACAAATACATGAAATGGGCAGCTTACTTTGTAGGATATATTTACTCACGTATATTACAGTTCACCAACTGAATGAAAAAGGGGAATATTTCCAAAGGGTAAAAACACCCACCAAAACAAAACAAAAAAGGACAAATGCAAACAAGAGTAACAGATAACTTTAAAAAAGTAAACCTCCTTAATGATTTAAATCACAATTAAAAAAAACAGTTTACATCCTTTAGAGTTAAATCAAATCAACGAAATCTTTGGGTTTGTACATACTTTTCACACGTATTGAAGTGAGGCCCTGGGAAACACCTGCAGCACCAGTAGTAGTTAAACATGCATGCCTTATCTTACCCCTGTCAACTGCATCATTTAGCTCTGGGACACAGCTGGATTTTACCCGTAATGTTTAAGGAATGTTAAGGAATCCCAGAGTTTTGCAAACTGTGATGTACATAAATGGCAACCAAATTACTACACAAGGCTGGGAGCAGCACTGGTACCATGGCGGCTGGCGCTGAGAGGGACACCTGCCTTGCGCACCCTATGATCACCGTCAGGTGAGTGACCAGCCTTCTCCTTAAGAGCAGAGCAAGGCAGCAAAATAATTTTCTCCCAGGGTCTGTAGTGACCAGTCTCACGAAGAGGACCATGATCTTCAGGTTCAGAGCTGTCAGATGGATCTCCCACATTCCTTTCAATGAGAGATCCCTGCCCATGATCTCCTCATAACTGGGTGGCAGTTAAGCATCACCGAAAACAACCAATAGGCTTTTGGTTTGACAATAACTCTCACCAGTACTTACCCTTTCTCAAAAATTTCTTTCTAGGAGGGAGCTGTCTGCAATGCCTGCATCGAAGTAAGTTTGGAGATAAAAGCATCCCCAGATTTCCTGTCCTTTCTCTTCTGTTTAAGCCATCCACCGTGCTGCAGGTTGAATTTCTCTAGCAAAGAGTGCAACCTACAAGTAATAAAGATTACCATGGTAGCTCTGGGGGAGATAAAGAGGCAATTTCTGTGATGCTCTACATGCGTAACCTGCAATGTGGTGATGACAAGTCATTTGGCATTTACTTTACACTAAAAACCCACCAGTTCCAACTTTTAACTCATTGACTGAATTGCTAGGATTGAAACCTGAGCGAGTGAAACACAGATCAGATCTCACAAAAGCTTGCAGTCAAGGGGCAGGCTTGATAGCTGCTTGCACAAGAGAAGAATTCTGTCTGGTTTTGTTTCTGGTAAAAGAAGTCACTTCTTGAGAAACTGGAGCTATAAAACTGCAGGGCATGATACAACGATAACAAATGCATAGAAGCTTTCCTATTTATTAATTGTACATATTATAAGATAGAAACCAGCCAGAGTAGTTTTCTAAATTGGGATCAAGATTTTTTAGAGCAGCAGCAATTTTAGCTGCAGATTCTCATACAAAACCCACCAGTGAGGTTTCTGAGTATCGAGAGACTGAAAACTGTATTAATATTTGAGATAAGGTAAACAAGAGCATCACGTGAGTGCACAGCTCCTTAAAATTACCTTGTTCATATGTCCCAAGATGGATATTAAAAACCAAACCAAAGCAAGAACTGATGCTTTCTAAAGTCTTGTCCCAAACCAGTCAATAAAAAGCGACTTCTAAAGATCACTTTCTGAGAAATTACTTGCAAGCTTCCATTTAATGTTCAGAAATATGAATTATAAGTGGCAAGAAACTGCTGTTATTCCTAGCTTAGAAAGCAGAAACTCAGGCACTGAAAGTTTATGTAATTTCTTCAGAACTCACAAAGGACTTGGGAATACAGCTCCTGTCCTTAGCCTCAAGATCCTCCATCCATTTTCCAGAAATAGGAGATGTTACTGTATTGACTGTGCTGTTTTCCTCAGAGTGGGAGTGAGTCCCTTCCAACTCTATTTTCTCAATATCGTATCTTTGATCTTCCTTGTCAAATTGCTTCTTGCGGCGGTCAACAGGACATTTAAAAACCAAAATGTGTAAATAAAAAGCTATGCCACAAGGCAGGTGCAGGAAGCAACAGTTTCAAGGGTTTATGCAAATGCTAAAACATGCCTTCTGCATTTTAACCTAGTGTTACTGGTGTTTTTCTGTTACACTGCCCAGTGGTTATTTCATTGTTTCCTACAAAACTACAAAAGGATACTTATTTTTTTCCTTCTGCTTTTATCCCAGTAATTAGTCATTATTGACATTTGAAGACATGCAGAGTGAGACACCCTGCATTTTCTTTTCATGCTTCTCGAATTAGGCTCAGTGCTAAAAGAAAACACTTTCCTGCACTCCTCCTCTGTATTTTTAAATGAATGTCATCCAAGTGGCATTGCCATTCAAACATTACAGTGAAATTCCTCACATGCTGATAGTGGAGTGTGGGAAGCTCTAAAATTGTCCCCCGTAGGTTCAAATTCAGCCCCTGAAGGTTCACTTGAGTTTAATATCACTAATCACACGGGGACAGTTATTTTTTGCTCTCGCTTAGCTTCTCTTCCACATGCGAGCACACACACCACACACACACTCTCATGCTGCATCCCTCCCGTTCTTTTGCACTTAAGTCCAGATTAGCTCTGACCATTCCCACATGCAAGCAGAGAGCGACAACACCACGGTGCCTAAGACTATAGGTGGGTCATTTGCTTCAAGCCAATTTATTCACATTTGTGATGGTAAGATTGATTTTTATCCTGCATTTCTGAGTTTATTTAACTGATTTCAGAAACTGCCACAGAGGTGGGGGCAGAGATCGTCCTCAAGGTTGCTGTCATCTGGAATTTTATGTCCTTCATTTTCTTTCACTCTGTATGCCTGTCACATCGGCTTAACTGTGAGTAGCGTACTAGCCAGTACCTCTGGCATACTGTATATTAATAGAATATTGATATAGCCCAAATACTGTTGTGGGATTCATCATTTGGTAAATCCTCTGCCGTCTGCAGTTTTACAGAGCCGTTTAATTAGCAATTTTACAACCTCCTATTCTCTCATTAAATTAATTAATAATTAAGTTCAAATATAGGCATCTTTAATGTCATAATTATATTTCAGTTTTATGGTCACCAGAGTTTAGCTCATTAGGCAAGGTAGTCATAAACCATAGCTCTATTTAGGGGCTGAGGCACTGAGGCACAGGTAGTCTGCTTCTGCTTGATATTTTTATCTTTCTTACTTTCTCCTGTCCCTCCTCCCCCCCATTTCCCCTCCAGCTCCCCTCCTTCTCACTGCTCTCTGCTAGCACTGGTGTTTTTTCCTGGGGCAGCTCTTTCTCATTCATATGTAAGGTTTAAAAAAACCTTACATACCCCATTATAGCCTTCCAAACCCCTCCCGCTCCTACTCTCTCTGGAGCAGCACAGTGATGCTGGCCTGTCATGGGTCCTCCTTCCTTGCCAGCCCCAGAGATTGCCACCTTCCACACTGGGCATCCAGAAGTGGCAAATTTTCTATAGCCTCGTATTGGTGACGTTGTACTCCTGTTAGACTCTGTGATTTACCAAGGTTCGGGACTTAGTAATAGCATTTCATACAGTATGATATGGTGTGTTGTTTTATATGTAGTGGATTTATTTCAGTCATTATCACTGATTAAACCAGCTTAGTTGAAAAGGCAAAGCAAAACTTGGCTTTGAAATTGTTCTTATTTAATTTTGTTTGTGCTCACATAACCCAGGACAGCACTAATTATCTCTTTAGTGTAGCTCATATTTCTAATGTAATTCATATGTAAATTGTAATTTAATTCATATGGGAATGTTTGTGCTTCTTGCATATTCTCAGTAAAGAGCACAAACAGTGAATTAAAACTGTTTGGAAATGAAAACTTTATGTTGCCTTTTTTTTAACTGCCTTTGATTCGTTTTGGCTTGTTGTTCTTCTAATGAATTGCAACTCAATTGGATGGCTAAGGCCAGCATATTCAGGCTCCTCTCTCCATATTTAGGCAGCTTGCTCACTGGCCTGCTTTTTCTTCTGAATTTGGAAGTGGGGGGAGCTTTCTCCATGCTCCCTACCTTTGGAAAAAAATCATCATATGATGACTATTATTAATAACAAATGATTATGGGGCAAATTTGTATGACTACAGAGCCTACTAGCACAGCATGGCACTATTTACGCCACTTTGCGACCCAAACAATACTGCGTGAGAGCACAGCATCTCTCTGAGTGTTATTTCTGGTTCAGCGTATGTGATAATGTTATGTTAAAACTTTAAGCCCAAATTTTCCATCTAATAACCTTTACATTTTTATTGCTTAAGGCAGTATCACTGTCATCTCTAAAAATTGCTGCTGCCCCCAGCAAAGCTGTCTTTTGACAGGTCAAGTCAAAACTTCTTATTTGTATGAGTAAAGTGTAGGACTGTAAAAGTTGTTCCTAGACTGCTGAGTTTTCAGGACAGGTTCACCTGCTGTATGTGGGAATAATGCCATGGTACACTTTAACGCCAAAAGAAGAACTGAAAGTAACAGCAAATGCAACAAGCTGTTGCTGTCATGGAGGATGAGCTCGAAAGCATGCACAGTTATGGGCAGCAGGCATAGAAAAGCTAGTGCAGCAGACAAGATGAAGCAAAAGACCTGAAGGAAACAAGGATAAAAAGTTCGAATAGTTAAACCTGAAGAGCTGGCAAGTTACTGAATTATGTCACCTACAGCTTTCTTTGCTGGAACTGCCCTTTACACTTCCTAGGCAAAATTGCATTCACAACATTAGGGAGATAATGAATGCTTATTTCCCATCCTGACAAAAAAGACCTTTGCTCAGCCAAACGAAGTCATTTATGCTGTAAGGACTGAGGCCAGACCCAGAGTCACTGCTTTGCCTGGGCAAACTGTGACCTGACCTGTTGCAGTCCTGAAAGCCTCTTCCCAAGGACAATTGCTATTCAAGCTGATATGCAAAGCCCTGAGGGGAAAAGTCCTTAACTCCCTGCCATCCTCTCCATTGCACCTGGGTATTGCTGTGGTCAGAAGAGACACAGGGCTTTGAGGACTAATATTTGCGTATCAGCCCCTGCTGCTGAAATGCCAGGCTCTGGATAGTTGACCCTGCTCAGCTAGTGGAAAAGTTTGCATGAGCCAAGAAAGGAAGCAGAGGGGTCACAGCAACGAATAGGCATGCCTGCTTCCTAACTTCCTTCTGCCAACCTCCCCATCATGAAAAGCACTCTCTGTTTTACATCAGTCTTGTCTTTCTCAGGCTTTGGGGACTCCCTGCAAAAAAGCTCCACTCAGTAAGATGCAGCATCAGGGCACTATTTGGCAAAGAGGAGACAAAGGTGGACAACGTGGGCAAGAGGGACCGGTGTTTGGGTTTGGCTGTGATCACACAGCTCCCTCTCTGCCAAGTGCCCTCTGGGGAGGAACGCTGCTTTATCTAGGGCACACATTTGAAACACACATGCACACACACACACGCACATACAATCCCTGTGACGACACAAGAGCTGTCCGAAACTATTTTCAATAATTGATTTGCTGTTTAATTGAACATCATGACTGACTAACATAGCTCATTACTTTACTCATTAGTTAATTATCGAAGAAAGTAGGACAAGTCAATAAAATGGAAGGCTGTAAATTCCAATACTAATTAGCACCATTTCCTCAGAGACATATTTAAGGGCAGATTGGCTACCCAAATGTCCCTGGACCTTGTAGATGAAGGGAAAGGGTAGACTTACCATAAATCTAGATTACCGGCAAGCAAGGCTCATCAGCAGTAAGTAGTCAAGTACACAGGTGCTGAACTACCGCCAGATGCCCTGTTTGAACTGGAACATTGGAACGCAAGCAGCACAGAAATTCCTATTTTTAAAAGAAAAGGGGGGGGGAAGCTGAAGGAGGGAGTACTCACACACCAGAGAGGATATTTAAAATAAATTATGCAAACTGAACTACTTCTGCAGAGCATATTTGCTTTCCTAAGCTCCCTCTTTTCCAGTCTCTCTCACATGCACTCACTTTATCCTCTTTTATTGCGGCAGTCCTTATCCTAGTCAAAACATCGCGGTGTCCCTTTTGGAGCAGGTCCACTTTTAATGTGTAGATTCTAATTTATATCTCTTATTTTGTGTTTCTAAAAAATTATAAACTGTTCCAGTAGTGGGGATTAAGTTCTCCTGTTATTGCTAGCATTTTTTTTTTGTATTATCTTTAAACTAAGTTTGAAATACCATCAGAGGCAGAATTTAATAGGTCCAGCAGATCTTTAAAGTGACTTAAAACAAATAAAGACAGTTTCAAAGAAGACTGGGAGAACAGGAGGCAAAGGGAGCATATACATGTGTATGCATATTTGTATTCATGGTATATGTTTCATATATACATAAGCTTACATATACACTTAATAAGTGTATGTACTTGAAAAAATACATGCAGACACATAACATTCATCTACATACCCAAATATGTGGATGGATGGATGTAAATATTTACCTACCGAAATACCCTTATATAGGGTTCTTGTTGCCCAGTGGAAGGAAATTAGCAAATTCCTTGAGTTCTGCAGTTTAAAAGCCCCCAGGTCTTACTGGCTGCCTTTTAAAAATCAAAGCAAGAGGACTCAGACTATGAAAAGATTCTGCTGATACTCTGTACACTGCTCAACAGTTTGCCTAAATTAGTTATAAACAACTTCCCAGCACTAATGGTTCAGGACAAATGTATTTTCTTACTTCCTTTTATTTGGAGGCACATCTTGTGGTTCTTCCTTTCAACAAATACCCATTTTTGAAAAAAACTTTTTTCCAGTTAGGTGAATGAAAATGGAGATCAAAAGCATTACCTGAGCTTAAGAGAGGATATCACCCTAAGAATAGCTCTCAGTCTGGAACTTTAAATATTTAGCAATTCTAAAAATACGTTAATGGATTAATGTAGAAAAAAAAATGCTAACAAATGTCTATTACTTGACTTACTATATTTTGTGTCTGCAGTTCTGATTACTAAGCCACACACTGTGATTCATTTTCAAGTATTTTTTAAAAGTACCTTGCTAAAGTGCTCTAAGGATTGCATGGATTTTTTTCACCAGCAGTTTTGAGATTCTGGCCTCTGGTGCTAATAAAGCAAAAATGAAATCTAATGCAGAAGAGAGAAATGTGGTTGTTTTGCTTAATAGAAAGCTCCTGGTAGAAATAATGCAAGGAAAATTCTCTACTGGTTTTAGTAAAACTTAAAAAAAAAAAAGGTATATTTTATTATCCATGTTTGAGAGGGGATATTTATTTATATTTGTTTGGGATGTTCCCTTCACATTAGTGAAGAAATGAAAAATACCTGCTATGTAAAATTGACCTGGGACAGCACAGAGAGGAAGATTTCCACAATTATATGTCCACTCAGCATAGGCTTAGGCACAAGGTATGTACAGCATACACAAGCAATATGTACTTGCTAGCAGTTGGAAGATGCAAATAAGAACATCCAGAAGAGCAGGAGATGTGCTCTCTGTCTTGTTTCCGGACATTGCCAAACACTCTTTGATACTGAGATTTTTTTTAATGGATCTGGTTAGGTCAAACTGGATCCCTAGCTATGCTTGAATGCTGTGGCTACAAGGCCTAGGGAAGAGCTCCCAGGCTGAACAGCCAGCATGCTCAGCCTACAAGGACTCAATGTATGTGGCTTGGTGTGGAAATAGGGAGAAGGCTGGGAGCGCACTCAGTCTCAAGCTCTGTGTCATACTTTAGAGCCATTAAAACACGGCTCTGAAACATACACTGAGGTTTAACATATGTAACGCTTACATTTTACACTGTCACTTGTGCATAATGAGATGTACATACATAATGTAAGGTAATTCTCATTTGCGTTTTTTAACTTCTTGTCTGTATCTATTATCAAACACTCCAAAAGTGGAGGCAGAAGTTGATTACCAAGTGCAATAGCTAGACTACTCTGAGCCAGCCAATATAAAATGTGCAGACTAGAAGTGCTCTGGTGAATTTGCAGGGGTCTTCTTTTTGAGATGGGCCCCCAGATCCCTGCATCCTTTAATCAGCTGTAACTGGAGTGACGGTGTCAGCTGCCGCTTGTATTCTGTCAGCTTCTGTATCACTTAGAGCATCCCTGACAAATGCACAATGCACATTTAACAGTCAATCTGTGAGCAAGCTTTTGATTTTCGAAGAAGGTTCCACTTTCTACAAGGGAAAACTTGTAAATTATTACGGAGGAAAATGGAGAAAAACATCTTTCAATCACACTCTTTTGTTTTATGGATAAACCCAGCTGTTATTTTTTCTTTAGCAGGATGATGGATTGGCTCAGTCCAAGGTGAAATCCCAGGCAGTACAAGACAGAGCAAGGGCTATTGTACAATGGTGACACCTTTCCTCTTCTGTCAGCCAAACTGCTAGCCATACCACAGAATTGCAGCAGCCTGCTATTATTAGTAGTATTGTCATATAAATTATTCACACTGAAATATTTGTTCAGCTCTGGTGTGTTCATAAGTTTCCCATTAAGAATTCAAATTTAAAGATCTTTTCCAGCTGCACAAACTTCCCTAAATACCTTTCGTCCCACTCACCCACCTCTGGTGTTACTTCACCAACATACAGACTTAAATGTGGCTGCCTGGAAGGAGTGACTTCAAGCAAAGCTGTTCCTATATTTTAAATATACTAAATGTATTTCAAAATAATGTAACCCTCTGTCCACACCCAAGAATTCTTTTTTATGTGTAAATTACCTGAATGCATAGCAATTTTTTTCTTTATTTCCCTTTTTTTTTTTTTTTTATGGGCAGTTTATGGGCTAAGCCTATTGTTTGCTAAGTAAAAGTCCTTCCTCCCCCCTCTTAGGAGTTTAAAAATGATGATATTATTTATTTTCAGAGCACAATCCTACAATATCATTGCTGTAAATACAGCTGAATCTCACCTAATGCTCTTTAATTGAACATCGTGACTGACTAACATAGGTTATTACTTTACTCATTAGTTAATTATCGAAGATAAAAGTCTGTAGCATGTCAGAGCAGACTGGAAGGGTCCAAGGGGAAGAAGGGACAGACAGCTTCTTCCAAGTCAAAGAGTCTGTAGCATTCAGTTTTCCTGCAGTCCCCAGGGTAATGTCATTGCAAGAGGGAAATTATTGTAACATTACAACACTGAGCTCCAATAACCACACTGATCCCTGAGGACTCCGCTGTTTGCCCTCCCACAACATGGAAAATTCCCTGAATAGGCTCCTTCGCTAACCCCATTAAAATCACAATTTTCCCAATGAGAAGACAGAAACTTCCTTGAGGTCACTCTAAGAGTAAGAGTCCTCAGAATAAAGTATTTAGAGGCCTTCTATGCCATTTACATAAAATGTAAATGAAAAAACTTCTGGTCTCCTAAAGGCACCACATGAAGATTATGGCAGCCTCATCCAGACAGAAATTAGGAAATTAATTCTAAATTAATTAGAAATTAAATTAAGCACTGGAGTAATTAATATTGATGTGGCACCAATATGTAACTATTTATTACTACTAGTATTACTGTTTTTGGTGTCACTTTTACTATTTTAATTATTGTTTTTATTACTGTAGCACTTAGAAGCCCTCGCCACAGATAAAACCGCTATTGCACCAGCCAAACAGAATAAATCATGGTCCCTTCTCCAGATGTCTAAGAAGCAGTGACCGTACCTATGGAAGCAGTTCTGGTCCTACCAAAGCAGACAGTTGTCTACTGAAATCTAGATAATTTAGAAGATTATTTAAAGGAAAAAACTATCAGCTTATATTGCTTTCAGTGGGAGTTAGGTGCCCAACATGCATTAAAATCCAAGCCTGGATTAAGCAATCACACCTAGTAGCAACTGGCAGCTTCAGTAAACTGAAGCACAAAGCACAGCTTTAGTGAAAAAAAAAAACCAAAACAAAAAAAAACCCCAAAACCACAACAAACTTTTGCAGATTTTAATGCAGGAATATTTCCAGCCATATTTAAAAAGAGAAAAAGTCTCACACAAAGCCAGGCCTACCCATCTCATAGAAGTCCAAGGAACGTGCAGCATTCCAAAAAGAGTCCAAGTGAAGCCACACATCTCCATTTACCCTCTTACAGAGAGGCAGACAAATGAGTAAAGAAATAAATATTTCTGCATATATTTGTAAAACCCTTCTTTCCTGAAGTTAACATTCATCACATTCTCACTGGCTCTCCCGTCAATTCTCTCCTTCAATTAACCAATAAGTCAATTTGTTCCTTCCCCATCAGAAAAATTCACCTCTCAGCAAAAAATGCATCACTTCACTATCAGATCAATTCACCCTTCCTTCTCCCTGCTCAATCAATATACTCCTCTTCTGCGTCTGCTAAACAACAAACAGGCCTAGGAAGCTTCTCTCCTTTTATTTGGCATACTACATATGTACAGGTGGCTAACTGGGAACATCCTGAGCACACAAGCATGGCAAACACTGAAAACGATACTGTAGAGAATTGGATTTTAAAACAACAGAAAGACCTGAACTGAGCTTTTCTTTCCAATAATATTGCAGCTGTTTGGATAAGCAGTGGAATTATATGTTAAACCAGAAATGCATGCAAAATTTCACTCCAGTGACAAACTGCATTATTTTTAGACAATATACAGCTTGTACAAACCATTCTATTCCACTGAACTATTCTGATTTGGTTTGATAGAAGTAACAAGCTGTGCCCATACACAAAGCTCTAGACACCCTTAAACTGCAAATGGAGACAGCTACGCAGTTCTTAAAAAATTATTCAAATGCCTCAACCCTGACAGTTGGATGGGGCTTTGAGCAACCTGGTCTAGTGGGATGTGTCCCTGTCCATGGCAGGGGGTTGGAACTGGATGATCTTTAAGGTCCCTTCCAACCCAAAATATTCTACTATTCTCTGAAATCAAAAATGGCTGTAAACCAGGGACTTTTCTTTTGACTGTAAACCAGAAACCATCAATAAAGTTCAGCACACTTAAAATGTCTTTGAAAAACAAAAATGTAATGAAATATTATATTAGAAAAGCACAAGCTTATCTAAGAGGCTGCACCTTCTGTACAAAACACACAGAGACACAGACCCACAGACTCCTTCAGCATGGGCAGGCATCTAACCTTGGGTGAAATACAATTGCCATATAACTGGACAAACAGGCAATGCTCACCTGATTAGAGCATGAAATGAACAATTTGAGAAGTTTAGACTATATTAAATAATGCAAATAGCCAGAATGGTTACAATGCTGACATCAGTACTCACAGCAAAGAAAGCATAAGGGGAGCTCACTTCCACCAGAAGTTAGGCAAGCTGCACTAAATATTCCATCTGGTAATTGACAAATAAATGTTGTGAGATTATATTTTGAGGGGGTTCTCCATCATTTAGAAGTGTAAAGACTTAAAATAAGAACTGCTAAAAGCAACAGGTCTTCACCTATTTTTTTATTTCTTTTTAAATTCTTCTGAATATGTTTTTATTTTGGGTTTGGGCTTTTTTTTTTTTTTCCTCCCACTTCAATTATTTGCTCTCTGTAGCAGTGACACTGGATATGGAGTATATTTTACTGTTTATCAAACCAAACATGAAAGCTGCACCTTTTAATCTGTGTTCTCTTAAGACTGGTGAATATTTTCGTAATTAGAGCACTCTTTGAATACTTGTGAATAAAAATCCATGGAATATTCACTCTTATTCACTAGCCTATTTCTTCATCTGTTTTGCTATTAATCGATAACCTCATCATAGTCATCCAAGCTAGTCTCAGGCAAACAGTTTCAGCTGAATATTTTATTTAGGGAAGAATGCAAATTTGGGCCAAGCCAAACTATTCATAAACTTGTGCTGAATTTTTGTTAGTAGGTCACCCAAAACTAAAAAGGAAGAAGCTCGCAAAAGTCAGACTGCCCCTTTCCCCTCATTTCAAACTATGTTTCCAGTTATTGTCTCAAACTGTTTCTTTTCTGTTCCAGGGAAAATCAGGTCTCAGTTTAACCCACTTAAACACTTTCTGAGCAACTGCAAATTTAGGTACCAAAATCTCTGTAAAAACACCCAGGGAGCAGTAATCTCCTTTGAGAGCCCAGCTGGTTTTGAGTGCCTTGGCGTTGGACATAACTTGCGTCAAAGAGCTCCCTGCATAAGGGCTCCTCCTCCCTGCAAGGACGCTACATCTTAGTTTAGGCACCGCCGGTATAATTTCAGTGAGGTGGGATATTACACAGTGCCTTCAGTTTAACTCTTTGCATGGTAAAAGAGTTTGAGTTTAGGATTGTAAAAGATGCTACAAAATGTTAAAATAACAGAAGCTTTTTCAACTGAAAAGCTAGTATAAGATACAAAAGCCTTCCCTTTTGAGACAGCTCAGCTTAAGTCTATATGTATAACATATACATACGTATTTCACATTATACATTTCATATTATGAACACAGAGATATGCATGGCTGTATCACTCCTGATACAGCTTCTTTCGAGACAATCCCACAGAAGCTGAGACTTCGGCAGTGTCAACACTGCAGATCAGTTCAGTTTACTGCTGATTTTCCAGGCATAGTAAACAGAGAAACTTTTAAGACTGAAAACTCTGAGGCAGCTGACAGTGCAATCTCTCCAGCCTGATCTTCCATAATGTAGACATGAGTTTATTTTGGATCACAGCTGATGATATGTGCCTTAAGACTCCAGCACAGGGAAATAATCTCTCCTTACACTGTTGAGCTGCCCTGGGCTGGGTAAACAGAGTTTTCACAGTGTTACCCATGGCCATAAGAGCTGCATGGTTGGGAGGGAAAGGAGAACTAATCTGTGTGCAAGAATATGGAGGGGAAAGAAGATTTCAGGACTTAGACTGTGCCTACCACACTCTTTGTGATCATCACCAAAGGGTTTCCCTTAATGTGGGAGGACAGAGAGGATAAGAGATCTTTTTTGGCCAAGCAATTTATTTTCACATTGTGTGGTAACAGGGAACAATACCCACACATCACTTGACCAGAAAGACGTTTTCACGCTTTTTCCCTTGAAATCTTTATTTTTGTTAACCACAGGGCTTATGGCTTTGCTCCCCTTCCTCTGAACCCCTTTCCCTTTCAGCTCTCAGTATCAGGGAAGGGGTCGGGGCAGCCCACTCCTCTCCCTGGGGAGGAGATGGCAGAAGGCTGGCCTTATTTACCTTAGTCATTTCCCCATGTAATCTGGGTAATTGTGTGGCTAATCGGCAACTCGGAGGAACCCCCCATGCCGCAATTCACAATGCCAACCCATTCATATTTCATACAATAGGGTATTTAAGTCATCCCATGCCTTGCCAAGGCAATTGCACTCCCTTTGTTCCAGTGTTTTGGGCAGGGGTCTCCTTGCCCTACCCCCTCTTTTACACCAGCATATGTCCTACCTCTTGCCTGCTGCAGCTGGACAAGGGCTGTTGTTTTTGTTTTGTTCTTCAAAACCAATGAATCAATTATGGCAGTGTGAAATGTGGGTTAAAACAGTCCCCGCATGTATGCATACATTAACCATTTGCTACATTACAACTTCACAGCAAGGTGACTGAGGAGGCAACAGTGTTCGTGATCTTCTATTTTGAATGGGCAATCTGTTGAGCACAAAAGGAAATAATAAATAAAAGACTGACTTCATGTATTGTTTCAAAAATGGCTCACCATGCTATATCAAAGTAAAATAAAAGTGCCTCTACCCCAATGTGCTGCAACCATAAAGAAAGATCAGAACTTGGTCTGTAACAGAAAATTACAGAGTTCACACATATGCATATTGAATATTAATTTCAGGCCACATTCCTGCAATAAAAACTGCTATTGTATATTCATCCCTCTCACGTTCGGAAGGTAGCAAACTCAACAACATTATAGAAGTGCTAGAATCTGATCTCTGTACAAACCAAAGGCAAAAAACCCACAGCAAAAACCTGCAGTTTAGGATTCACTCTTCGTAGGGTGTGTTTAATCTCTGGATTGGAATTGGCATGGAGATACTGCTTTCATCTGCTAGACTCTTTCATTCCTGGCTAGCAATGACAAAATGTCAGTTTCCTCCCAAAATTCTTCTGCAGTTTTTACGAAACAGGAGAAAAACATTTCTCCTCTGATATGTAGAGAAATGACACATCACAGCAACTCCCTCAAAATTACTACTGCAAGCTAAGGTTAAGTTCTGGAACAGAAATTACTTTCTTTTTTTTAAGAATAACCCTAAATGCATGATAATGTAATTCACGTAATTAAAAAGAAGCATTTAATGACAAGCTAGAAAATGTCATTCATTCCTGGTTCAAGTTCATGCTACGCCATGGGGGTACTACTGGTACTGAGACATGTCGCTTGTAACTCTTCTTTTACAAATGCCTGAGATGTGTTCTTTGGCTTAAATTTCGTGTTTGAATTTTCACACCTGTGCTCTGTATTACAATAAATTTTCATTTTTTCTCTTAATATTGGGGAAAAATAAGTTTTCAGCCTCAGTCTTGAGAGCAAATTTTCCACAGAAAGTTAAGCTATGAAAATTCAATTAATTAGCACACGTGCAATATTTTACAGACTTATAAATACTACCGCATTGCATAAAATATGCAAGAGAAAAAATTTGCACAGCATGCTCACCTCACTATTTGAGTGCTTAACTGTAAAGCTAGAAACCAGGAAATTCAAATTCTTGAGGAGAACAGAGGGCATGACAAGATGTTTTTAAAATTTCATTTTGATGATCAAAGAAGTTACAATATTCTTGTTTCAAAATCCCACTTTTTAATGTCAGTATTTTGAAGCCTCTACTTTTTTACTTCTCAAAGTCACAAAATAAAAAAGTAAACCTTCTCAAGACTAATCTGTCAGGGCAGACTCTTACATTCTTGTGTGCAGCAGCAAATAATCTATCTGTACATCTTCCACTGAAGTAAAGCAAATTTTGTTGAAATTGCTGTCAGTAGAATTTATATCACTTGAAAATGATTCTAATATAGCTAAATTTGTAAATGGTTACCTCCCCTAGCACCCAAACAGCAGGGACACAGCTACAGCAATATAAATGTGCTAGTCCCAGCACGATGTATTCCCAAATCTCCCTACATCAAATCATTCTAAAGGGTTTTCAATATACAAGTTAATTAGCTATAGTGAGGCAGCAGAGTAATATCTAATGAAGATCGGGGCTTAAAGTACCAGAAGTGGCCTGTCGTACCCTTTCTCCCCCTCTCTGATATTGACATACTCTTTTGAAATGTGCTACAGATATAGTTCAAGTGTAATTTAGCAATAGATAGAAAGTTTTTAATGACTGGTTTTATTTATAGAAAGCTTTTAAGGATTGGCTTGATTATCTGGTAAACACACTGGACATTTTAAAATATGTATTTTCAACAATATCTACAAGAATACTAACTCCATATTAGCACTTCAAACCACTCCTGTCATACAGCATCTATAAATATACATATACACTTGTAACACTGAGCAAGAAGATGACACCTTTTTGTTACCAAACATACGACATTACATTCTAATTACATACTCAGTTTCTCATTTCTTAAAACAAACAGTGCATGTGCATGGGAAAGGAGTTATGTGCATTTTACTCAAAAAATTAAATGTCTCTAAAACTAATTGCACAAAATTAAAATGATACAAGCAATCAATGTCTGCAAAATACAATTTGCAGAGAGAAAAACAACACAGGAGAATAAACTTAATTACCTAGTATCTGCTACTTTCGTGAAACGGAGCTCCCACAGTTGTATATTTCAGATTCAACTAAGAAATGAAAAACCCTAATTAATTAAATTAAGGTCCTGATCTTGACTGGATGTGGAAGTCAATGAGACTACCCACGTGAACCTCATTGCTGGAGTGGGATTGAACACTCCCTTTTGCTGTCTATCAAGGATGGAGCTCTTCTTGTCATCCCACCACTTCATTAGCACCTTTCCAGCACATTATCTTTGCCCTAATCCTCCTGTCACTTTAGGGATTCAGGGTCATTAGAGCACTTGAAGGGTCGATGCTATTGTTGTGGAGGTGTGAATTGATCACTAAGATGACAACTGGTGGCAAGTGTACTTTATTGTCTGCTACTTTGCCTCTTAATTGCTACTGATTAGCCCGTCTGTTAGAAAGGAAATTTGGACTCCTTCTGCCATTGCCAAAGATTACACTGCTTTCTAATAGGACCATCTAACAGCTTTCCCTCCTGCCCCTCGCAATGGGCCCATTTAGATATGGTATATTCACTAACTCAGTGGAAATATTATGTGAATAAAATCAACAAGGTAGGTCCTTTAGCCCTCCCATTATATTTTGTTTATCTATCTTCTGATTGATTGCAGAATTTCTCTGTTTAAAAAAAATCAAGTATTTCTGATTGTTTCTTTTCCTTCCCAAAGGCATGAATAGGATTTTTTTGTTTTGTTTTGTTTTGTTTTGTTTTTCAAAAATCCCATCTTAGACATGGCTGTGCTCACCATTTGAATGGATTTCTTAGAGGATATGCTGCCTCTCCAAGTATCATATTGCATTTGAATTACATACTAAGACAAACCAATAAAAGAAATTAAACTTATGTGTCTTGCTAAAGTTCACGTGCTTCAAGTCCTAACTGCTGCTGACCACAAGAATTGAACATTGGGTCATACATGGCACATCTGCCAGCAGCAGAATAATACACTTAGTATTTAGTTTTAGAGAGCTGCCTGCTTAAAGAGGGCAGACAAAAGAAAAAAACAACCAACCAAACAAACAAAAAACCCAACAACCACCAAACCCCAGAACTTCTCAAACTAAATACCTAGGACAGTAGAAAAATCAGCACAGCATAAATATGCTTTCATACTTGCTCAACAACAACAATCTCTGCATTGCTGGTGTTTTTATTTCATACCAGATTGAACATATACATAAGGGATCATGCTTAGCAGCAAGACACTATGAATGCAGACCTCTGCTAGCTGTCTGTTCACTTTTATCAACATTAATCCAAAAGTAACAAGTACAACAAAAAGAAAACAACTCTCAGATCTCCTGTTCCTTTTCCAAAACCCACATAAAAATCAGTTTCTGGATTACACTTCGTTCCAAAACCAAGTGCTAAATCCAAATCAGCAAAAATTTAAGAAATTTAACAAAAGCCTAGTCTTGATTTGTGCACTGGAGACATACATTATAATCCAGCTGCTCAGGATGAATATTTGACCTTCCTGAGTCATCTGACGTGTTCAGAGTTATTTTCCAGGATCAGTGTTTCATATCCTAATTTTCAAGGAGGAAACATTTCCCACGAAGAAAAGCTGCTGTGTAACATTCAGTGATTTGCTCTTTGAATTTAACTGTGGTCAAAAGAAAACTTCAAACAGCTTGTGCAATGATCTATCCCTCCCTTCCTCTTTTAACCATGCCTACGTAGAACTTTTGCAAAGGCATTTTGTTTGCTTATTAAAAAAAAGCTTGAAGAGGATGGGAACCTTTAATTATTATTTTATTTGATTTCACTAGAGAAAAATAGCAAACACCCATGGTATTAGTTGTCCAAGAGTATGACTGCTTTTTTATAGATAGTTGTACGTGCATAGTCCTGTTCAAGAAAAGCAAAGGTTCTTTCACTTTACAGGTTAATACAAAGCACATCTGCTCCTGCCTAAAGTGTTGTTTGGTCTTCTGGTCCCACTGTCTTCTGCAAAAAGAGATCCTCCCCCGTATTTTGCTGGAAGTCTCCACAGACCCTATTTTACAGTGTAGCTACTTTAACTTCGCTGGTGTGGGTTTCAAAATATTTAATTTAACTAAGGCAAGGCCCATGTGTGGTCAATGTAATTTCAGTCTGGGTGACTCACCTCAGTTTTGATTAACCAGTACCTAAACAGCTTGGCTTACCTGAGACAAATTGTCCTGTGCGAAAATAATACCCATACTGACTACAAGAGTTACTAGGTTGATGGGCAAGATAGTTGGGAGACAGAATGTACCTGGGAAGAAAATGGGAGCTGATGAGCACTATCGAGGTCACTTCTGAAACAAATGTCTATGCTTGCTTTACACGGCCTCCTCTAACAAAATTAGCCTTAGGAAATAATCGTTATCTGGCAGTATTTCTGGAAACAATCATACCTAGACATTCATGCTAAAAGAAGGTTACTGAGAAACAGATGACACTGTAAAGTCATTGAGACAAACTGGTGCAGTGAGATGTGGTTGAGATGTTTCCTAACCATTGTCACTCTAATGATTAAAAATTTGGTTCCCACAGAATATAATTGCCTTCCTGTAACAGAAAACTACTGAGAAGCCCTTCCTGGAAGGAGAATGGCTGACTAACCATAATCTACTCATAATGATTTAGGTAAATCACAAGGTTAGGTAGATTTTTGGTTTCAAAAAGATAAATATTTCAGGTACATGATCTCTGCTTGTTTGTACAGGCTTCCCAATGATTTAAGATCTTTCTATTTAACATTAGAAAACATGGACTCTGCTGTTGGGCAGACCTTCAAGTTTCAATAGAAATATGCATCAGACAGCAGTTTCTGTGGTCAAGCCACTTCATAGTGTTAAGGTTTTTGTTTCAGGACTACTCACAGGTCAGAAAGGTACTGTCCTCTTGTCGAAGTTTCCACTCCGCTGAAATCTAAGTAAGAGATCATCAAAGTTAAAGGACTGAAAAATATGACAAAAAAAAAAAAAAAAGGAAGAAGGCAGTAAATTTCTGCTGGAGGAAAAGATCTAGTATCAAAAGGAATGCTAAGACCTCCTGTCTTAAAGCCGGGAACAGTCATACTTTTGAGCTGAAGGAGGGCATATATTTTTCAGCAGAGGGAGGGTACATATTCCTTTGCAATGACTGAACAGAGATTGTTCAGTAACAGACCCATTCTCACAGGCAGAGCTGAATGGTTTTATCAGAGACTTGCTCGTTTCCAGGAGAACATCAGCAGATTATAAGGCACCAGAATCAGCAGCATGGTACCAGAGGCAGAGGCCATATCTGATAATAGCAGTGATCAGTTCTAGACTTAGCATCTCTATACAAAATATCCCTGACCCTATCAATTTTCTCCTTCAATAATTCCAGGATTTCTTCCCTCTCATAGCATTGGCTTCCCAGCCTGTTGCTCTGGCGTATAACATCTAGGCACAAAGCAGTTACTACGCACCTCTCACAAACAGCCCTAGTAAGCAAGTCAAAGAATGCTACAGCACATGATCACAAAGAAATTAAGGTCGTCTTTTCCTAAAAAATATGTTGATATTATACATTGGTGTT
>JANHGB010007563.1:38589-59031 GCA_026283785.1 Coracopsis vasa
ATCTAAGTGCTGCCATGTGTGCTTATCGTCTCTTGCAAATACAAAACTCAGAAGATATTTAAAATACTGATTGCACGAAGTAATACCGTAGCAGATAGTTTCTGTGTTATTTGAAAATGTCAGGCTTGCATTAGCATACATGGCTTTTTCAAGGCAATGTTGTAACAATTTAAATCTTAAGACTTGAGTTCATTGGTCAGTTTAAAGGAAAAAAAAAAAAATAGAAAAGTAATTAAAAAAAATAAACGGATTAATTAAATCTCTGTTTATGGGTGTGCTTTATCACGTGCTTTGGGCAAAGTTTTGTGATCCTTAATAAGGATAAACTTTTCACAGGAAACTTCATGTCTGAAATCTAAAAAGCATCTGTCACAGACAGCAAAGCCTGAGAAATTTACTGGTATAGTACACACAAAGATTTAGAGAAAATGGTAGTGGGAGGTTTTGACTAAACCTCTGTAATATATATTCACTTGTTCTGGGAAAGTAGGAAGCTATTTGATACAAATGATAAGTTGGGGGTAGGCATTTCATAGCTTTATATGCCACCGTCTGAAGCCTTAAAAGCCAAAACAGTGGTTTGCATGTTTTGTGGGCATCTGCTGATTCTTTGTAGTACCTGGGCATCTCAGTAGCATCAGGGTCTGAAAAAACAGTGCATTTTCAGATGTGGTGTAGGCACTGTTATCCATGGCTGGTTCAACATGGGTTTTGCTGTGGATCAGCACCTAGATGAGCATCTGATCAACATGTACATATATATTTAAACAGTGTGATTCAGGAATACTTCTGGGTTTTGAGGTCATGGTGAGCATGGTTGGCTGTATTTCAGTTCCACAGCAGAGAGGGAACAAGGTTGATGTACTTTAAGCCCAGCCAGCAACTTGGGATGTGCTTGCTTAGCCTCCTTGTCTGGTGAGATGAGGGAGAGAATCAGAAGTATAGAAGTGAGAAAACTCATGGGTCAAGCTAAAGGCAGTTTTTCGTAGGCAAATCAAAAGCCGTGCACACAATCAAAGTAAAACAAGGAATTCATTCACCACTTCCCATGGGAAGGCAGGTGTTCAGCCATCTCCAGGACAGCAGCTCTCCATCACGTGTAATGATTACTTGGGAAGACAAATGCTATCACTCCAAATGTATCCCAGCTTTCTTCTTCCCCAGCTGCTCATGATACCATATGATGTGGGATATCCCTTGGATCGGTTGGGGTCAGCTGTCCTGGCTGTGTCCTCTTCCAGTTTCTTGTGCACCCCCAGCCCTCGATGATGGAGTAGGTAAAGGCAGAAAAGGCCTTGGCTCTGTGCCAGTACTGCTCAGCAGTAATGAAAACATCCCTGTACCATCAGCATTATTTCCAGCACAAAGCCAAAACAAGAGCCCGTACTTGTCTACAATGAAGAAATTTTATTCTACCCCAGCCTTTAAAGCCAGCACAAGGATGCATGCTGGCTTTCAAGTCTGGGGAGCAGTTAACCCTGTGAAGGACACCCTGAGCAGGACAGCCTGCTCTGGCTGTTGAGCATATGTGGTGGGGAAGGAAAAAGAATCAACATATTCCAATTCCTTTATGACTATCTGAGCTGACAGAATATTGTTACAATTCCAAAAATTTCTCATGAAAATGCCTATGAGGTGTTATGATGATTTGTGTTGCTGAATACAGTAATAAATTAATACTTTAACTGCTACTCACCTCACCACCTATTCATAAGAATGTACTTAACAATTTTCTTCTTTTCACAAAACCTTCTGTTGTATGAAATAGGTACCCATATTTTGTTGTGAGAAATAAAGGTAAGGTGACTGATCTGAAGTTCTCTGAAGCCATTAGGCTGTTCTTGGATTTTTGGAGACCGAGGCAAGATGACTCTAGTGCAAGTAACAGGGTTTACCAAAATTTCACGTCTCAGTTCTGCTTTTAGCTCTCCTTCCCATGAAGCAGACAAACTCCTCTGAATGTTGCAAATTCTGCTCTGAATGGCAAATTGGCTCACTGATTTTTTTCCCTTTATGTGGGGCTCGAAAAAATGACTAGCATAGCAGCACCAGGTATTTGAGCACAAAAGCTGAGAAATGCATCCCTAGAAACCAAGAATTCAAATACGCTGTTCAACTCAGAGTCTAGTGAAGTCATAAAAAAGTTGTTGTGTTCTCATAATATACAAGGAATTGGGAAAACATTTCTAAAGGTCAGCAGTACTTCATCTCAACCGTTTCTTCCCTGATCAAGAGCTTCATTATTTCACTGTAGAGAATTTGTTTTGGATAGGAGAACTGACCCATTGCCCAAGAGAAGATGAAAAGCAACATAAATTGCTTTGAAAACCTTTCAGCTTCCATGTGCTTAGCTGATAGAGCCCTAGTATGAACAGATGCTCTAACAGATGTCATACATCTCAGAAACAAGAAAGTTGATGATTTAGAGGTTTCTTGACTGGCAAGTATCACTGACAGGAGATGTAGAGGGTGTAATGCAATACTATGTTAGCTGATTGCTGTTTATAACCATGTAGATTGCTCTTTCGGATTGGTCATTGCCAGCAAATAGGCAATGGGCATAATTAAAGGGAGGTTAGCAGAAATGAAATGCATGAACACCAAACACAAACTCATTCATTTCATGCTTTCAAGAGTCTTGATGTGTGCAGGCTAAAAAGCATCTCCAAAACAAAAGCAAAATTAGGCCCAGAGCATGGGCTCTGAAATTTGTAGCTGCAGCCAGGCATAGAGGTACTGCACTTCTTCCAAAACCTTGGCATTCTCAGTGTGCATAGGTTGCTGTAGATCCTAATCTTGGCTTGCATATGTGAAGTGGTGAATGCCCTTGTCCTCTTAGGCTCTCTTAGTATTATTTGTGATGCAGAGACAACAGGAAAGATGGCCTGTTCTGTTTTGCGTAACAACAGGCCATGGCCTTATGAACACAAAGCACTGCTGGCAAGGAGGAAACGTAGTTTGTGGAAGGCAGCTTTTAAATAGTGGATTTTCCTGCACTTGAGTCTGCAGAGCTGGATTGAAAGCCAATAAGCAACTCTATCCTTATGAAACTTCAGAAGAGGGTGAAACTCATGAAAGTAGGGTTGCCACTGAAGTTAGGGTTTCACTCCTTTTTACCAAATTGAAGTCTGTCTTAAATATGATCTTTTTCATATAAATATGCTCTTTTTTCTTTTCCTAAAATGAGAAAGTTTGTTTTCTGTTCCGTAAATTAAATAGATTGCAAGACCTAAAGAACTCACGTGGTGTAACTGTGTCTGCCCTGGTGACTCGAGATCCCACACAGTCCTGACCATGCGGTGTAAGGCAGTCCTGCTCTATTTTAACTTGTTACTTTCCATTCTGTCAGCTGCTTGATGAGAGGCTGGAAAAGGAGCTGTCAACACATAACGTTGTAATGGGCTTTTATTTTATAGAGTTTGTGGGGAGATTGCTGTGATGGAGTAAGGCTGTTGTTTCACTCTATAAACTTTCTGATAATGACAACCAGTTCATCTGCTCTAGGAGATGTGGACAAAGGACAGATAGATCTTCCTAACTTCAGGGAGGCCTAAGAAATTAAGGTCGTCTTTTCCTAAAAAATATGTTGATATTATACATTGGTGTTAGTGGGATTCCAGTTCAAGGGATAGCTGTTTAGATAGGCAAAGCTCATGGAGCCCTCATCAGATTGACAGCTTAGCTCAGAACTTTGTCATCTGGATTAAAGCAGTATAGAAATGAATCTTATATTTGACATTTAAAACACTTTCAAAGGGCACCTTTTCCACTGCCTGTAGTTTCTTAAATCATAGCAGAAAGAACTGCCATGGCAGAACTGTGTGAGAAATTACTGTCCAACTACTTCTCTGTTTTCCCACATTATGACTGAAGACATTAGTCCCTGACTCATTTTACATCCTGGCCTTATGTGCAACAACACTGTGCGTAGTAAACAGACAAAGCAACAAAATGAACATTTGAAAATTCATTTCTTCTTTCTTTTGGACAACATCTAGAATATAAATGTGGCTTGTGGCAGCTCCAGCTGAAAGAAAGAACTGCTTTCAGAGGGCTAGCATGACTAAAAACTTTGGATTTATATAGTCTGACTCTCATTTACTGCATGACCTTGGCAAAGTCACTTATTGTAACATTTTCAGAAATGGATGCTATTTCCTCAGGCTTTCATTCTACTTCTTATCTCCAGAGATCTAACTGTTTTGCATGTACAACCAGTGGCAAAAATAAATGTCTCAAGGGACTTTATGGAATCTCTGGATCTTGATCCTTTCAGAGCTTCAGAGCTGTTTGATATAACATATATATGGCACGATTTGTTAGTTTGTCCCAGGACTTACCGCACAAAACTTCGGGGTTTAGAGGAAGTCTATATGGACTGCCACAGTTTTGCAAGCCCAGTTTCAGATAGCTATGTCATCCAGTTGAAATTAGATATAGGAGATAGAGTAGTTCTGAAATACCAGGTTTTTTTCCAAATTAATTTCTTACCATGCACATGAAATGATGAATTCAACAACTGAAGGACACAAACCTGAGAAGTGGGTGGTATTTTAGAATTGTTGAGACAGAAGAAGTAAGGAGACAACCACCGAACAAGTTGAAGACTTGGAGGAAGTGAAGTAATATGCTTTTTATATAAAGTGTTAGCAGCTTGCATTGATTTATAAGAAATATCCTCCCAAACCCAGACATTCAGGTTACATTAGTAATTGCAATCTCACCCTGCTGCAGTGTTAAATAAACAGTACATACTTTAGGACTGAAAGAATCAATCCAGCAACGAAAGACCACATCAGACTATAAATACAAACAGACCAAAGCTCTACTAATCTGTTAAATTAGCTAGTGTAGGAGATTCAAATACACTGATATACTTCCTCTTTATCTTTACCAATCTCTTTCCTGCTAGAATTCAGACTGAGGTGGGCTATCAAACATAACAATTGTCAGAAATCACATTCTTACAAATATTCAGGCAAGTATTCAGGCAAATATTCTGGCAGAGCATTTGAAGCTGAAGTACTCTAATAGGGCTTGGAAAAACACCAGACTCTCTGCTGGTGCTCATCCCACCGGCCTTAAATATTGTCAAATTTTTATCTCAGGACAATTTCAGTGATGCCATCTTACAGTTCTCACTGAATTTTTCCATGTATGTGCTCTACATTTTTATTGTCCTCACAGGAAATGCCATTTCTCATTGCCATGTAATGTACAGGTGACCACAATACATGTTAGTAAAATACTAACAAGTAACTGTGTCAGTCACTGCACTTGCACTGACTTCCTTTTATGCTAGCAAAATGCAGTTGTACCACGGATGTCCAATAAAAGTAATAAAAGCAGACAAGTGAATCATGATGCAGGTATGAAATATACAAAAGTAAGTTAAATTAATGTGAGAGAAAAAATAAAGGCAACATCTGGAAAACAACAGAAACTTGCAAAACCAAGATCTGAGTAGGATCAGATCAATTAGCTCTGGCATTCACTTCAGATTTCCTCAAAACATAATGAAAGATATCATTGTTTGTAAAAAAAGAGAAAAGATTAAAAAGGGACTCCAATAGCTTTCTTAACTGCCACTTTCTAATACTTTGGAAACAAAGAAACTGCAGTTTTTCAAACTAACTGTTTGAGCTGAATGGGAACACAAACTTTCTAACACCTCAGTAAATAACTTGAAAGAGACTATTACTTTAATATCTGTAAATCAGGGCACTTCAAGTTAACCCCATGTTCATTAAAAAGCTTGCTGATTTTATGTTTTTGTTATCATTAGGATACAAGCCTGAGAACAAAAGTGCTTAACAATTCTGGTCAAATAGGATAAGGGCATTAATTCTTGTTTGGATGCAAGAGCAACATAAATCATCTGTTCCAACCTAACAATTTAAAGAGCGCACAGCACGTTATGTTAAATAAAGTATTAACGCTGAGTTAAGAACACCTATTAAGGGACTTTGAGAGTTCTGGCTCACATTACCTTACACCAGTTTTCAAATAACCTTATTCCAGCTTTTTAATCCCATAATTATTCCACAACAGTATTGCCAGAAATATCCACTGCTTCTAATAATTTATAGCTGTAAGACAAAATGTGAACCACATCAGTTAAATTGTTGTGTTTAACATTATCAGCCTGGCCCACATTAATGACTTATCTATTAAGTTTTAAGATATCTAACCTTGTAATTGCAAGATGACTAAATAAAGTGCACTTTATCTAAATTTCTGTGTTTTTTGAAACAAACTGATAAAATACTGAAGAAAAAAATCAAATCTTATGTGCGCATGCATATATATGCATATACATGTGTACATTCACACTTATATTTAATACATACTTGTGATTTGCCTTCACTCAGTCATTGAACAGAATGATTTCTTCCCAGTCACTTTGAAAGTTTTAAAGTCAACTTCTGAGGTGTTTCATCCAGGACCTCAGTTTTCTTTCCAAGATGTTTTCTCTTGGTCTATTCCCAGTTCCAGTGGATGTACTAGATCCACTATTGTGCAGATATTCATATTAGACATTGCCACAAAATTAATTTGGAGCCTGAGATGATGACAGTGGAGTAATAATTCCTTAGTGATGAGGCTAACCTGGCAGCAAAAAGGAATGGTGGGTGGCAGTTTCATGAACTTACACATTGGCTTGTGCATCTGGTCAGACAGGCCATACCCATCACTAACTTGGAGCAGGAAAGAAACTGCCTCCCTAGTTATCTTGTTCCAAGACATTCTTCGTAGCCTCCTTTAACAGAGTTACGTCTTCTTGTGATCTGTTTGACTCAGATAGGTGGGATTGTGCATGTCTGGAGTATCTGGGGGGGATATGGCAATTATACATGTTTATGCAAATACATATCTATGGAGAAAGAGCTCTCCAATGTTAGGAATTACTGATGATCAGCTAGAAATTAAAGAAAACTTTGGAAATTTTTCCAATGGCAAGATGTTCAGATGGTCTGAAGTCAGTACTATGAAACAAAACTAACAAAAATATCTCTATGTTACTGTAGTTGTTATAGATAGGAACTAATGACCGTGAAAAAGCAGATCCCTTACTGTGCCTACTTTTAGGCCCTTTGATATAAGAACAGTATAAAACAGGAGAGACTTTTTAAAGACAATCTGGATAGGTCGAAGACTGGAGCTGTATGCAGGAGTTGGTCTGCATGACCTCCTCAAGTCCCTTTCAGCATGAATTATTCCGTGATTCTGTCAACCTTTCTGGTACTTCTCTTCACTAGAAATTATTTGGAATATAACCAGAATAATATAAAGTGGAAAATGGTCTCAAGGATCATCCTGGTCTACTCCATTTCAAACCCTTCCTTGTTCAGATCTCCCACCTGACATCACTCCATAAAGCTTTAAGCTACCTAAGAATTTAGCACCCCACCCTACTGAATTTAAGTACATTTGTCATAGAAATTGAATAGAACAATTAGCTGTATAAATAGATATAGCATATTTTTAAGTGTCATAAAAGTGACATGATTGCAGGTAAATCGTATTAATAATTGCAACCAGGAGTCAGGTTTTCCAATCTCTCTCCATACATTCTTTGAATTGCAGGGCCTTCTGCTGACTAATTTGCCACTTTTTGTAGAGAAATATAAGAACAGATTTGCAGCGATGGCCAAGATGCAAGGAACCAGTGAATGAAAAGTGAAAACACTCAAACATGACACTTCTAAGAAACACTGAATTTTGCTTCATTTTTGTTACTTCTAACAAATATTAATGTGAGCACAGTGTCAAGAGAATGCATAATTATGACTGGAGCTGAGACTCATTCATGAAATAAGAATAATTTTTATTCAGGCAGAAGTGAAAGCAATTTATAAAACCTTACCCAATCAGAGAAAATAAGAAAACTGCATGATTTAGATAACCACTCTGATTGTATGAAGTATTTAATTCTCTAAAGAACATTCCAAACAGAGAATCTGTGGGAAAATCAAATATGAATACTGCTTACATGACACATAATTGAAATTTTTTTCATTTGACATTTTAGACAAAAATTCCATTAAAAAAAAAGAAAAAAGCCTGATTCTATTGAAGTGCTTCATAGTCAATTTGAAATAAAAGCTAAAATGGTAATGAAAAGTAAGTGGCAAAAACACAAAGTAAATTTTTTCCCCATTTTAGTACATAGCTCAGCTTTTGAGCTGGGAAGTTTCTGAAAACCTCTAGATATACTTTTAAATCATAGAATCAACTACTTTGGAAAAGACCTTTATGATCATGAAGTTCAACCTTTACCCTAGGACTTCCAAGTCTACCACTAAACCATGTCACTAAGGGCCTCATCTACATGGGTTCTGAACATTTCCAGGCACCATGATTCCATCACATCCTTGGGAAAAATACACAGAAATACACATACAGAAAATGTTTTCATAGAAATTTTTCAATACCTGACTTCCCAGCCAGCTCTAATTTTCACAGAAATGTTTACGCACCTAAAGCAATAAAATTTGCACTGATAAGACTAATTACTACTGAGAAAAAGAGGACTAAATTTTCTGCAAATAATAAGCTGCTATTACAGATAGATTATCTAGCTCATGAATTTGCCAAAGAGATTCTGCTTCTTATATCCTGCAATAATTTAATTTTAGATTCTGGATTTCTGATCTTAACATTTTCTTCTCTACACATATACATGTGTGTGTGTATATGTCTCACTCACTCTCTTTTTTCTATATATATATACATATGTATATACATATATATACATATATATATATACATATAAACCTGATGAAAAAACCTGAGACAAACTCCAATAGATAAAAAACAACTTTGTGTGACAGTTTTGGCTAACTTTTTCTTTCTCCTTTTTAGCTTGTTTTATTTCTTATTAACACAAGTATTTCCCAATTTGCTATAATTATTTTGGACTTTGCAGTTTCTAAACAATGGTAGTAAGACCTGAGATCTACAACAAACCATAACTGTATTGGCATGGGCTAACACGTTCTCTTGTAAAGGGTATTGTAAAAGAGGAGGTCTGGGAACACAAGGGTAGGTGTTTGGCACCTTCACTGCTTCAGCCAAAAATTACTGTTGTGAAATGTAGCTGAAGTTCTACTTTGAAGTGTCCAAGGGAGAGCATGCATGCTTGTATTTCAGAACTGACTCCTGGCTTGGGCAAGCAATCCAGACATCTGCCCCACCACTACTGTTTTTCAGTCCCTTTGAACGGCATCTTCCTCTAGATGTGACAATCTCAGGTGTGAGAAAATACATTTGGAAATGCCAGAGGAAGAAAAGGGATGAAAAAAATCCCAGCAAAACCCCAAAACACCACCACCCACACATTTTTGCATTCGTTCGGTCATTATCCCTTATGGAAACTCAGCTATAAACGAATGTTTCGGATTCATAACACTTTTAGACACTCAGTTTATATAAACATGCTAAGTTTGGAGGGGTACCCAAGGACTGTCAGTCTGGAAAATGGTGAAGATTCACTTGCTGTGCCACTAGCTTAAGCTTCTAACCACATTCGTGCTGGGCCCTCAGCTTCTGGATGAAGCCAGAGTAAGATGCCAACAACAACAGACAAGAGATAACTAGATGTTTTCCAGCCTCAGGAAAAACGTAGTTCAGATGGGTACACCCTGAAATTTAGACCACAGTTCAGATCTGTTCCTATTTTGTCTAGTCTCTGCCTGTGTGAGACACATGAAGAATTCAGATTCTTACTTATATTTCCCGAAACAATGTCAATATCAAGTCAAACAATTTAAAATAAACATCACTGAATCTTGGTCTAAACTGGAAGAAAAAAAAGTAAAAGCCGGCAAAGCTAGCAATAAAGCAGATGGCTGCAGTTACTTGGGCAGTGTAATATCACTGATACTTACTATACTAAGCACAAAGGTTATTCCTTAGGCTTTCAGAATTTATTCATTAGACTCATCTATTCTCTCTATTTTCATATGCCAAATCCTAGCCCTTAGAGACAGGGACCTTCTTTCTTTATACAGACTTTCTGTTCCTAATGCAGTGGAATCCTGCTTCTCAGCTGAATCCTGCGTGTTAGTTTGAGAGATCACAACACTCATATGCAGTGCACTCAGAAGGAGGCAAAGAAAGATGAGTTTTTCAGCCTCTTCCAGTCTTGTTTTCTGATGAGTAGCAACAGAGCACCAAGAGATTTGACTACAGCACAGAGATAATAACGCTGTAATTTGGTTACCTTTAGCTTTATGGGCTTAAGAATCCTGTTTAAAAAAATAGGGGAGGAGTGGAGAAGAAAGTGACAGCCGTGTTTGCCAGTTTGCGTCAGATGCTAACACAAAAAGAGGAGGGACTGGGGCCTTTCTAAGAGTTTGTTGATTTGAAAAGGTATTTATTCAGTATATTAAATCAGTTTTCCACTGGGGATGGTTTTGTTCTCAGCGTTCTCTCACTGAACCGATTTGGAATCAATGCCTGATCTTTCGACTCTCTTGCAGCTTGCCTTCAGAGTCTTCTCCTTAAGGAAATTATGCATGAAAATTCCTTTTTATGAGCTTTTACCGAAACCACAAGTCTGTATCTGAAAAATATACTACTGCAAAATTTTGCCCAAAGCTTTGTCTTGGCTATATAAAGAAATTATAGGTGTGGACCAATTTTTGAATTAGCATGAAAACTGCTTTTATGTGCATATGCAAACGGCCTTTGAAACATCTTGCCAAAGGCTTTTTTGTCTTCTGGTTGTTATAAGAAAACATGGTTGCCCAAAAGAAAAAACCTGATCATGGTTCCACCTTAATCAGATTCACAATCGTGTCCTAATGCAATTTGTCCTAATCCATTTCTAAGGAAGACAACCATTTATGATTTGGAAAGATGTGTGGGAATAAATGTGGCTCTATGGAAATCCCTGAAGTCCTTTATGTACTATATTTTACCAGTTCATAAAAAAACCTAATTACATTTTAGAGAAGGCATTATAAACACAATGTATATTCTAATACAAAACCCTCTACTCGGGTGTCCTACAATCAAAATGTGCTCACTTTGCAACATCACAGTGCATTTTATATCTCTGTGGCTGGTTTTAGAATAATGATGCCATGCTTAACACATTTTAGAACTAATCACACATTTCAGCACATGGCTGAAAATGCTGCTATGCTTGTTTTTTTGGTAAAAGAATGCCTTCTGCCTAGTATGGCAGCAAATTGCCCTTGCAGCAAAACAGATAATTATTTGGTGCCCACAGAATAAATTAATTAATACTTGTGCAAGTAAATGTATATTCATTCATACACAAAACCCTATATAGTTATTTCATTAAAATGACTCCAGAGAGTACCCCAGAAAATGAAGAGACAGTTCAGTCTGTTCAGGAATCCGCTTAGACGCATCTACCCCATCCTGTGCATGTGCACGTCAGGAAGTGAAGGGTGGGATGGGAAAGAGTAGAAGAAAACCCTTAAGAAAAGACTTAGCTTTCTACATGTGAGTTGTCCCATTGGAATTGTGTGAATAAAGTTAACCATAAGTGTTTTGAGAAGTAGAGTCCTAAAATAATACAGTGGAGTTCCAAATGTAAAACAGTTGATGTTTATTTGTGCTGAAATTCTTTTATGTGCTATTTCCCTCCATACACACACATTAAAATATTATAAATGTTATTGTTAGGAAAAATTTTGCTATAAACATTACCGACTATAATGAATAGCAAGACAGCAGTGTAAATAATCAAAGTCTTTCTATTTGCCCATTTGTAATTATTAGGAGATCACGTAACTCATGAAATCATAATTATCCAATGTTTATTTCATCGTTTGTTTTTCACTTGAAAAGTTTGAGAGGGTATGTTTTGCTTTTGCACACTCACATCTGTGGATGATCATTTGTTCTTTAGCTGGTGAAAACTAAGGTCCTAATTCAAAGTTTATCATCTGTCATATCCTTTTTATCAAGTGGTTGGTTTCAGGTACTGGAAAAGTTGCTGCTGATGAGGAAACAATGGTCTTGCATGCACCCAGTAAAGGAATTTCTTTTGTCTGTTTGCTGATGAAAAATAGAGCTCTCTTGAAGTCAAAGTTTTGTTTTATGCAGAACTGCAAGATAGAAAAATTTGGTCCTGTTCCACACTGGAGCAAAACCTAAAGTAGTGAACTTGACTCTAAAGGAAAATTCCATTACTTGTTCAAATCATGTTAATCTTATTTTGTGCAGCTACATTAAATAAGACAAATGGAAAGAAAACAAAGTGAAAGGCTGTCAAAAATTAAAAAACTGTTTAATCCCAAAATAGAAAAGCAATATTTCAATATTAAATTATTTTTTAATTTTTTTAAATAAAGCAATATTGTAAAGCAATCCATTTTTTACAAATCTGCATATTTCAAAAGCAAAGTTTTCTTGAAGTGTTTGAAAGAAAAACAATAGAAAATTAAATACTTCTTTATAAAGAAGTCAGAATGTTAGGTTTTTTCCTTAATTTTTCAATTATTTACTTTTAAACACGCAAAAGTACAATATCCCCACTTGTTGTAGTGATCCTCTATGTATTACACTACATGACTGAAAAAGAATAGGTCTACACCTTGAAACCTTCCGGTTACTATCAGAATTAATTCTGACTTTCAAAAAACTTCATGCTTTAGCAGCAGCATTGACAAGACTCAGAAAATTGTTTTTTGGGGAAAAGGGTGCATTGTAAGAACAACTTTTACTGGTAGCTTTTAACAAGGACCAAGAGTAGATGCCTTTTGATGCATAAGCAGAACCTGAAGTATTTTATGACAACTGAGGGAAGTTGTTTCCAAGAAAATACAAACTCTCCAACACGTTTACAGTTGAACAGAAAGTGAGATGCAATAGGTTTGAGTTCATCTCCAAAGTGAGGTCCTAATTAATGTATGAACCAAACACTGCAGCAACTAAAACTGTCTGTTTTCAAGTTACCATGCATACTTATATATGCACAAAATGGAACTGTTTTCCTTTGATTTTTGTGGTTATTAGTTTGGTTTGTTGTGGGGTTTCATGTTTTTGCTGTATTGGATCTTGCTTTTATTTGAAAAATCATTTCTCCCCATGTATTTGGTTTCATAAGTTATATGTTTCTTATGCACATATCACATCACATGAAGGCCTGGGGACCATCATTGGCCTAGAGAATACCACTGAGCAAACTTGATAGTCATATGACAAAAAGAAACCTTTTAATGTTAAAGAATATTAGAACTAGTACAGAACTGATGTGTTCTGAGCTGATGGGCAATCAGCATTCAAAAGTAACAAATCTAATCAGGTATGAAAAAAAACATGCTGAACTTGAGACATTTTGGAAAGAATGTTTGTCAAAGAATGGACATTCAACACTTTCTGAAATTTTGCTTTCTTTACTCTGGATGTCCAAAAATAAAGGTACCCAAAAAAATCTTTCTTTTCTTTTCTTTTTTTTTTTAATATTTAATTTTAGATTTATTAAATCTGAAAGTTGCAGACATAGTTTTTGCAAGCTCAGCACACTCAATCTGTAACTTTGAGTACCTTTAACAAGACAAGACTTATTTTCCTATTGGGAAGATTAATTTCTCATTGCTGTGGTTGTATAAGTACAGGCCTGTTTTCCTTTGTAATAAATAAAGCTGAAGTCAACACATGTAACCACCGGTATAATATGTGCATGTTGTGAAACTTGCCCTGACGCAAATCTGTTTAATGGTTTTCCACTGAAAATTCAACATCTGCCAACACCACACAAATCTTGATAACTGATGTCATCATGAACCCATTAAGCCTTGGGTTTTAACATGTTAGGAAAACAAAGGGTTTATGGAAGACTGCTAACAGAGGGCTAAATCCTGGAGCCCTTATTCAACAGTAGGAATTGTTCCTTATGTAAGGTGTGAGTAAGAACATCTTAAGCCTGGCAGAATGTAAGCAAGCTCTTGTTCCACATTAAATTTAATTAGCCAAGTCATTCATGAAAATGACACCGTAAGATATGAAGCCTGTCACTGCAAATCACCTTTCGTCACTGAGGCTGATTTGGGACTGCTTGTCCTGCCACGCCAGCTACTAGCTTTGATGTGTCACAGCTGTGATACTGCAGCAAGGAAAAGCCATTTAAACAGAGAGGGAGCTCTGGAGAATTCAGGCGTTTTCCTCTAAGGATCTGAAACTTCTCAGCAGAGGCCATCCAGAGATACATATTGAATAAAAAGTCCTCATAATAAAATCTCATAACATGCCTGCAGGATCCCTGTAGCTGTAGCTAGGGGAAAAGCTGTGTAGTGTTGAAACAGTAAGGAGCATCCATCCAGATAAAAGAGGAATCCCACATTATCTCTAACATCCATACACCTGCAAAACTGATAATGCCTATCCAGCAGTTCCTTTCTTGGGCACAGAGGCGGTTAATCAAAGTTACAGCATAAGACCTGTGGGGGAGGGAAAGTCATTTAATTAATGTGCCAGATATCCTTGCCAAAGCTTTTGCCAAGATTAGGCTCAGATTGTAAAGAAATCTCCAAGACAAGGATAATTCTCAACACCTGCGGGCACTTTTATTAGCTGCCTGCACAGAATAGAAAACCTTATGTTAAAGTATTTGTCTCCGCTCTACCAAACTGACCTCACATGCTTTTATCTGGCCATAACCATAAGCAGATTTTAAAGCAGGCTGTGGAAGAGATTGCTAATGGGCAAATGCTCTGTGGCAAATCCACTTGAATAAAGTAACCTGTGGATGGAAGCAATCATATAAAGCTGTTCAAATGGGAGGCTGACAAAATTTGTTATCAAGGGTAGATTCAGGTGCATAGAAGAGGAAGAAAGTGAGAGAGATCTCTAAGATCTTTAACACATCCTGAAGAAGCATCCCCCTAAAGCTGTATTATGCTAGATCCACGTCCAGGCTGCCAGAGTAGGACCTTGGCTTTGTTAAGGGGAATAGCAAAATTACTACATAAGCCTCTGATTTCCGCACCACTCCCCCAACCCCCCCTCACCCCCCGCGAAAACATCAGCACTCTTTTGGAGTTGTTTTCTTTGTTTGTTTGTTATTGGGTTAGGGGGGGGACGGGGACTGGGAGAGGTTTGATTGTTTTTTCCAGAGTTAGTTCACTCTACAACACTCTGCAGAATGAGGTTCAAAAGTTGAATGCATAGCCACAATGCTTTTAAGGAAACAAAACCCCGGTAAACATATGATATGTTTAGAAACAGATTAAAATAAATCTAGGGAACCATGTTTTGGTACTCCATAATGTAACTTCTTATTAAAAGAAACTCAAGTGAATTTAAGGTTTGTTTATCTGTATTTTGTTGTGAAATAATTTGTGTGCATCTGACAATGAGCAATTAGGACTACCTAGTGGAGACTTGTGGAATTGTTACCCCGATACAATACGCACTTTCAGCACATACAAACACAGAGACACATGGATAGGTATGTACAACCCAATTTCTGCAACTATATGTTGAAGTAAACCATGAATTCTTTAATGTTCATCATTCCAAGCACTTTAAACAGCCCCTCTTTAAGCCATTTTATCCATTTAAATGATATGTTTTCTGGAGTTCAGGAAACTCCTACCTTTTTTCTAGCTAGAGCAGCAAAAGGGTTCTAATTTCCATTTTTCTAGTGCAAATGAAATAAAAATACTAGTAATTATAAAAAATATCAACATCTGTGACTTTGGAATATACAGTAAAAATCTTCAGATATTCAAGAAATGGTCTTGAAACGCTGCCCTGAATTTTGGTGGTGTTATTGTTCTGGTTGCATTTTCTTGTTCCTGTTTCAGCTGCACCAGAATCCTTTTAAATAAAACGTTAAAGACAACTCACAGCTTGGAACTTTCTGGTTGGATTCTTCCTGCTTAGAATCATAGGATCATTTAAGTTGGAAAAGATCCTTAAGATCACTGAGGCCAACCGTTAACCTAGCTGCCAGGTCTACCACCCCACTGTGTCCCTAAGTAGCACATATACATGACTTTAAAGTACCTCCAGGGTTGGTGACTCAACCAGTTTCCTGGGCAGCCTGTTCCAGTGCTTGACAACCCCTCACTCATGTTAACTAGTACTTCATTCTGCAAGAGCATAAGTCACCTAATTGAGTGATGATAATGAATAAATGACAGGAAACGTCAGGAAAGCTGCAATGAATTTAAAACTTAACTCATCTGTCCTTGTATTTTTTTTTCCCAGTAAACATCACAAAAACAGTGAATCACAGTAAATACTGATTACCCTTTACATCAGGTAGGGTAATCTATGGCACCACTTACTGCTGGCAATGTCAAATGCTAGAAAGTGCTGTATGAAGTAAGAAGAGCAGAGCTGTGATAGAGCCCTGCCACTTACCATTTACAGAGGAATTGCAGAATCAAATCCTTATGTTATGACCCTAAAGTCTGGTAGGCAAGGCCCTCCCACAGCCTCTGAGAATACTGCAATTAATAGCTCACACACCAAAGCAACTCCTGCATAAACGCATCAGTTCAGAGCTGATGTTGTTTCTTAACTTTCAGAATGCTGAATATAGCCTTAATTACAACTAACTCTGCACATTTTATAAATCTGTAACTATGATTAGTTTTACAAAGCAGATGACAAAAAAAAGAGCAAATGTATTAGGATTTTCGTAAAGGTATTCATGCTTGTCCAGTAAGGTAAAAATTGCTGTTAGGGATTTTACCCTATATTTCTTAATTTTCTGAGTCACAAGGAAAAGAGCAATCCAGCACTTTCTGTTTATTGGTTCTCTCCACACTCCAAATTCAAGGTGATGACCTCTCCTGCCACATTCTGTTACAACTTACAGTCATTTTAAGCCTATCCCTAGGAATTTACTTTGAAAGCAATTCCAAGTATATATATATTGAAGAGCCACCTTTTGAAAGACTTAAGTTAATATTCAACACACCATTTTCAGTACATTAAGATCAAAGGCAGCTGTGCAGATATCCTTGATAGCATTGCTGATACAGGTTTATCTGGATAAAACATAACTATTCAACTTGCTATGAACAATGGAATAAGAAATGATGCAGACTTCTGTAAACTGTAACACTTTTGTGTTCTGTGGAGTTTGCTCAGGCCTCAGGATTACAGAGTACATACATCAGAATTTTACACCTGACTAGTTGCACCAGTTAAGAGAGGGTTACTCATGCGTACCATGTTAAATGTGAAAATAAGTGCCTGCAGGATCGTAATGAGCAACACAGGCACTGAAAAGACAGCATAATCTTGAAGGGCAACTAACAAACATGTTCCTCCATGGAGGAAAAAAAAAAATGTAAGCCTGCCATAATAGCTTATTCAGTGCAAATTTGGCAAACACAATATCATGGAGGCTGACTGCAATTTTTACACTATAAGCCTAACCTGTAACTTATTCATGTACCACTTACTTAAACAGTATTCATCTCATGTTCAGTTCTTTGAAGCACTCAAACGAAAAAGAACCTAGAATGAATTTTTATTCCTCTCCCCTGGAAAAAGGGCAAGGTGTGCCATATTTGTAAAATTTCATATATACTAAAAGAAGACTATAAAAGAATCTACAACTGACCTATTGAATGTATTCATACGGCACTCAGAATGGCTTTCGTGACTTTTTTGTCAACATTAATGCCATTAGACTGTAACTCTTCTTTGATATTGCATTGCTCTCATATAAAAATAAACAAACCCTCCTGTAACACCAAAACTGCAAAGGTCCGAGACCAATGATAAAACTGCTGCTTCTTTATTTCCCTGGGTACTTGCCACCTGCCCCATGGCTAACACTGTACTCCGTAACACTTCTGGGTATTTCTGCAAATCCCACAATGCCACCAAAATGACTTCTAAATCTCTTCTTAAAACCTGAGTTCATGAGTAGTGGTTAGTTTTGGAAGTATTAATGGGAGTCATTTCACCAAATACTAACATTGCTTTCTCTTTTATGGAATTGTGCAGAATTTAAACAACCTAAAACTGAGCTCACAGTTGTTGTTTTGCATGGGTTTATCACAGTTTGACTAATTGAAGATAGGCTCATAAATAAAACTTCAGGCCTTTTTTTTTTTTTGGTCATAATATGTGAAAAATTGTAAAGCATTTGATTAGACCCCTTTAGTGGGAATAAAACCAATTATTCACAGATTCCTTCAGGAAACTCAGATGAGTGTCTCACTTGGAAATTTCCAAACAACTGGCTGAAGAACTTATAATAAACTAATTATAATAAACTAAGACCTAATAAAGGAGTATAGGTCCTTGAAAACTTGGTAACAAAAGATTATTCTTTCTTCCTTTGATCAAATCTAGTTTTTCTTATCTGGAATCCCCCTATCTCATTATTTACATTAATTTTAAGGTCACTGAATTTTCAGGTTGCCCCTTAACAGCAGCAAAAGTCGCACACAAATAACCAACACACGCAGACTAACCAACCTATTACTTTTCGCCTGCTCTGAAATTGTCTAGTTAATACGTCACCACTAAACTCAGAGATTCCTAGCCTCTGCTTTAGTATTTTCTGTTTCTATTCCAGAACAGTGAAGACTCTCTTTGCTTGAAAATCTGCCTGGTTTCTTCTTCCATCCTATTAGCTGATATAAAGAAAGAAGATGCAACTCCCTACAGTCCTGAGCAGTACTCTGCAAGTCATCTTGGAGATAGGAAAGACCTTGAAGCTTTCTGGGAAGAATGTTCTTTTGTTTTTATTTCTGCAGTCCAAGCCACGTAATTAATGCTGCACAAAACCAGATATGCATAACTCTTACAAGTGACTATTTTTCAGAAAAAAATGCAACCTATTGTGATTTGTGTTTTTAAGCTGCACAGCAGAGGCTGATCAGCACTGTGTCTGCAATCTAGAGTCAAATTCCTGTGTTTATAAAGGAATTACAGGTCTGGATGAACCATGAGAGCAAGCTCTTCACTCCTTCAGGGTTTCTTCTACTACCAGGTCTGGTTCTATGAAATATGACCTTCAAGTGGAAGGTGGGGGCAGTAATCCTATTCTGAGTTACACGTGCCTGATTTCAAAGGTTTATGCTTGGGCACTGTCCACATTGAGACAGATACTGCATATTGCTCACTCAATTTCTTCTCTTCACACTTTAATCACTGAGATCAGTTCTACAAAATAGCTTTAGAAAGCAGTAGTTTGACAGTCTGCACCCCTGTTTCCTCCAGCAAAGCGTAGCTGTACAGACATTACAAACACTATCATTTCTTTTTGTCTTTCTTCTTCTTAGCAATGTTGGGTTACAATGGGTTAAAAATCTGCTGCTAAGCACTGGCCATTTTAAGGTGTATTCTTCTTCCCTGCTGATTTGCCCTCTGACCTTCTAGGGGCCAGGGTGGCTGCAGACTTCATTTTTACTCTATTTCCTGGTCTCTCTCTTGGCTGTGAACTCAATGTTTCCACAGCAGATTAATGACAGCTAATAATATCTGATATATCTGGACATTGCCACATAATGAGTTGCAGTCCCACTGGGTGCCCCAAGTGTCACTACTAACAAATTCACCAAAGCTGCACATAATTAGCATGTAAAGGGAGTGATCATGCAGTAAATCTGGAGGGGAAGATGGATAGCCCATGAGGAAAAAATATAAGGAAAATATACTGTTCTTAACACTCATTGGTAAATGTATGTTTCTTGCCATGAATATTTTCTTGATAACAAACTGTGGACAGGTTACCTTTACAGTAACATTATTCCTTCCACCGCTGATAGGCAGAATTTCATTATGCCACTGCTAATGTTACAATATTTCTGCAAAATGTCACCATATGTAAATTAGAAGAGGTTAGGGTTTCCCTCTTAGTTTTCTTTCAACATGCACTGTCCCTTTCTGCTATGGCCTAATTCCCCCTTCTACTGGTTTACAGACATGCTAAAATTGGCCCAACATTGTAAAATAAAATCAGGACTGGGGGATCTTCCTTCTCCAATAGCTAAGTAAGAATGAAGAAACTCAACACATGGCAGAGGGAGAAAAGATATGAGAGTAGAAATGAGATGTAATCTTTCCTGACTCATCAGAAAATACCCAAAAAAGGAAAACAGTATTCACAGACAGTGTGAGTTACCTGACCTGAATACAGGTCTCTCTACCTTACGACCACCTGGCTGCCCATCACACAGTAAGTGCTGCCTGCAGTCTAGATACATGCAGGCAAAGAGGCTTTCGCAGGAGGAGGAGGTTGACAAGGAGCACATGAAACCATCCTCAGCAAGTTGCAGATGACATCAAGCTGTGTGGTTCAGTTGATATGCTGGAGGGAAGAGATGACATCCAGAGGGACCTTGACACACTTGAGATGGGAGACAATGACAACCTCATGAAGTTCAACCAAGCCAAGTGCAAGGTCCTGCACCTGGGTCGGGGCAATCCCAGGCACAGCTACAGGTTGGGCAGAGAAGAGATTCAGAGCAGCCCTGTGGAGAAGGA
>JANHGB010007564.1:0-28267 GCA_026283785.1 Coracopsis vasa
GGCTGAAAGTCAAAAACACAGCACTGCACCAGCTACTAAGAAGGAGAAAAATGACTGTTACTGCTGAACCCAGGACAACCTCTTCAAGTAACTGCATGCTGCAGCATAAAGGCACTAGATATTGGGAGGACTCTGCTGGTGACACTAACCAATGTACACTTTTTAAAATACAGCAGAAACAGCCTTAGAGAAAAGGAAATGACTGGATCCGTTTCCCACTATCTTTCACCCTCTGTGATCAGAGGTACCAGATAATCTAACAAAATGCAGAAATGTGAAGTAAAAAGCAAATTGAATCTTTGATATAGCTATAGACATGACTGAAGTCAGCAGGACTATTCCAAAATGAACTAAGGTCTGCCTATTCCAGTAGAAGCATTTTATAAACGTGGATGATAGATCATTATATATTATGGTGTCTTGAAGGTACTAATAGCAATAAGAAATAATTTACAACCAGTGTCCTGTTTATGGCCTCATAATAGAATGACTTAAATGCTACATAGACCTTGGACTGGCCCTCAATGAAAAGTAAAAAGTTCTATTCTTTATGAACCTTGCATGATGGCTATTTTAAATGAAGAAGAAAGCTGTTTAAAGTAGAAGAGCAGGACATTTTTCCTTGGTGTCTCTCTTGCTGTATGACTAATGTGCCCTTTTAATTTCTATTGTATGAAAATCCACTGGGAGGTTTAGGGTAGTTTTATTGCAGAAACCTATCAGATATTATTGGCCTTCTAGGCTGATTAGTGGTAAGTTGTTTCTCACAGCTCTTCTCTGTTCTCTATCATTGTACCTCTCCTTGATCTGCTCTAATGAGGTTTACAATGCTAAATCTTGTTTTGTAAGAATGCGTAAGATGGTTTCTATAGCCTGATTTCTGTGTCATGAAGAACTCCATAATGTTTCCTTAAAAGTGACAGAACTGGTTGCAGTGGATCTCTCTTTTTAGTTCATAAACTTTATTGAATTCCACCCCCCCAGATATAAATATGCCATTAAATTCAGAGTCAAAAGCAGCTGGATATTACAAGCCTTCCATGGAAAGAATTATTAAATTTCTGGATGTCTTCCAGCCACTTTCACATATTAGAATGGTTGAAAGCAGGCTTGAAACTGGTGATGACTGCCAGGACCAGGGCTGGATTTTTCTCTTATATGTCTAGAATAAAATCCCTTAAAATGGTTGAAAGAAATGTGTGTGAAAGATACAGGTTTAAGTGATGTGTGCCTGTCGCATCCTTAGCTTCAGAGCGGCACATTGGTAGCAAACAAAATCCAGAGAACCCTTCAGCCATCCACTGGCTAACCAGACAAGAGAATAGTATTTTACATTGCAATGATAAAGCGCAGAAGTCTGAAATTTTTGCACTGTTGCTTATCCCGAGAGAAATGGGGAAAAACAAAAGTTACCAAAACTCTAGAGGTGCATAGCCGGGCAGGAACTTGTGTGAGATAATCTACTACAATCTGAATTCCAGTAATCTTTGGAAAAGTCTGGAAATACAACAAAATTTTGTTGCTAATCCATACAATCTGTCACAAAAAGAATTACTTCCTCATTCCTCTGAACTCAAGGGATAGGGTAGGTGGGAGTAAAATTTCAGAATATTCAAGTTCCGAAGTTCCTTACTCTATAGTTAAAAGCATAATCAGAAATGTACCTCCTACAGTGAGAAGCTCGAATGCAAATTGTCTGTTCTGGTCATTCGTATTATTAGCTGGATGAAAATCTTTAAGATGAATAATTCATTTGCTGATAAAATAAAGAATGTCTAGCACTCTGTGAAAGCAGCTTAAATTTGGCAGAGTTTTTAAGGGAAGAGAGAGGTGAGAGATAAGGAAACTCAAAATATTCACCTTTTATTTTAAATGCAGAATTTCTGTTTTCTTGAGACTACATTTAGTTACATTAATTTTAGAAAAAATATCCAAGCAAAGAATACTTCATTCCAGATCAGGCCAATATTTCACATTTTTGAATGGTAAAACACCAATAAAATTGCATACTTTTCCCACATATTTCTAATTATTAAGACCTGCTTTTCTGCAAATACATTGTTGTATGTTCATTCACTGTTCATTTCTCACAGTGTTTCTTTCTAACAAGCCCTTGTTAACTCATAAAAAGAAAGTGAACAATTAGCCCAAGAAGTAATGTTCAGTAACACCTGAAATGTCCTCTAGTACCCCATATTAATTTAAAAGAAATAACAATGAGAATGTCAACGCATCTTAAAAGAAGTTATTGCTACTTTCTACGTGCAGCAGTCTATGATTCATTGGTAGGCACAAAGAAAACCTTCTGCTGAAATACTAAGCAGGTTATAAAACATTTTTGTGTTATTTCCACAGTGGTTTTAATCCGTCATTATAAAACCATTTATATGTCCAATTAGGACAACAAAAAGCATGGCTGTATTTTTTAAAGTGCTGTTTCCGCCTAAATTAACCACTTCATTTTGACATAGCATTTTTTTGCCTCATAATTTTTCCAAAGTGTTACATTTGATTTTTATGTCACAGAATTGCACAACGTATTTTATTTTTGTTTTAAATGGGAGCCTGATTTACTCAGAACTTAGAAACTCATTCTAGCTTAGCACAGAGTTTTTAAGCAAAGGCAGCATTTTAACCTATTTACAGAAGACCGTGACCAGCATGTGGTAGGTTTGTTCCCATTGCAATTCCAAGCACTTTGAATTTTTGCTTTTTATGAACTTGTGTTAGACCATTAATTATCTTATTATATTTTACAAAGTACCACAAAAAGGGAAATCTTAGTTTATTACTTTGAGGCAAACATCTGCTTTTATAGTAAAGTGTTATTTACCTGTGCACTTACAGCAGGCGGAACCTTGCTTTATAATTGCAGAAATAGCAACAGCTCTCCAAATCTGCATGCAGCTTCTGATTTGAATTATAAATACATTCACTCGTTGAGTAAGTCCAGGCTTTTCTTCGTGCCATTGTAAAGTGAAGAGGGCACCACAGAACCATGTATTTTCACTCATGCGTTTCTGAGACAGCAGTATGTGTCAGTGCATTATTTGCTCCTTTGCTCTAAACTATACAAAAGCATTATTTTAGATATATATACACATATATTTTCCTATCTGTGAAGAAAAAGGATTTAGGATTGGTTTCTGGGTTTTGTTTGTTTGTTTGTTTGTTTTTTCTTATAGTGCGTCAGGACTATTTACAAGTAAACCAAGATCTCTTTCCAAGATTCCTTGGGGACAGTCTCCTATAAAGTATTTCTCGGGGTACTGACAAAACACATGCATGTTTAAAATACATAGCATGTCTGATGAGGTAACATGTATTTGTGCTGTAGCCCCATAATTTTGGTAGACTCTTACTCCTCATGCTGCAACAACATAGAGTTTTCCAGTTCTCTCATCACTTCATCTCCTTCTGACCTCAAGTCTCTACATTAATGATCAGAAAAGAGAGGACAAAACTAAGATTAGTAAATAAGGTCCAGAATGAGAAGCACACGTTCTTTTCACGTGAGAGAAGTAGTAGAGAGTCTGTTTAAGCTAAGCTAGCAGCCAAGGTGCACCACAGCAACAAAACACACAAGGATCAGACTGGTCTAAAATGTCACAGGACATCCTTGTACACATCACTGGACTTAGTGTGTGAACATGCAATATGTTTTCCACTGTCTTTCCTTCTTAACATTACGTTTTGTTCTTTTGCTGTTTCAAGTTTATAACTGTCCTAACCACCTGGTACATGACATAAAATTGTTTTCCGAGGGAGAGCACAGCTTAATTAGCCTCTACATGGTATTTATCCTGCTTATTTCCTTGCCAGTTAGAGAAGTAAATCATCTGTCAAAAACCGTCCCAAACGTGTTTCAGTTTAAATTCAGATTTGCCTCTTGCACACACTTTGGCTTGAGTCTCTCACTCATATAAAGCTTTTCTAATGTCAATCTTATTCACAGCAGAAGCAATGGTAAACTGGAGATTCATTAAAAGCTGTCTGAGATGGAGAATCACATCCACACATTTCTTGGTTCTCCTTTTCATTTGTTGCTTATTTGCATTCATTGATTGTCCTACAAGAGTATTTATGGTTACACTTTTGTTGGCCACCTGCTTCACAACAACAGGTAAAAGCTAGGTAACAGAGCAATGCTATAGAGCTCAGGAAGTTATGGACAAATATTCAGAAGATTTATGCCTGTCTGATAATTACTGAATTAAAATCAAACCAGCAAACATTCGATATGAGGAAGAAGATTTTTACTGTGAGGGTGGTGAGACTCTGGCACAGGTTGCCCAGTGAAGCTGTGGCTGCCTCATCCCTGGCAGTGTTCAAGGCCAGGTTGGACAGGGCTTAGAGCAGTCTCGGCTAGTGGAAGATGTCCCTGCCCATGGCAGGGGGTTGGAAGTGGATGAGCTTTCATCCCAAGGTTCCAACCCAAACCATTCTATGATTCTTTGTGTCTTCACATAATTTCTGGCACTTTATTAATACAAAAAATTTGCTATGAGAAGAAAATGTGAGGGTCAATGCAGAATCCTCTGGGGTTCAGGAACAGAAGGGTGTGTTCTGTCACTAATATCACTGGATTTCTTTCAGGGAATGATTTTGCAGTGCTTCTGGACCAAGATGTTGATCTCCTGTCAGGATATTACATTGATAACATGATAGCAGCTATCCTTTTCCTTGCTCTGAAACTCTTTGAGCTATGTTTTGTATATTAACTCTCTGTATGATTTTCATTACTATTCGGAAACTAAAACAACCTAAAGAATTTATAGCGTCACAGAAGTAGCCTTATGGATATCTCAGTGTTACAGTCCAATGCCCAATGCTCTCTCTATGAGGTTCAGAAAAAAGTACCCATAAAAGGTTTGAGGCAGTGGAATAATTTCAGAACACTTTTCATAGTCAAAAGCAATTTAAAATGTTTATAGCAACTTTATATTTTTGCTGTGATTGCTCCAGTTTGGGTATTAGTCAAGCTGAATGCTCACAGCACAGTTCAGGACAAACTGAACTTATTTAGAAACACAACCATCAAAACGGAAAATAAATAGGTAGGTCAGGAAGGACAGCTGGGGAAAAGTAACACCCCAAAAATAAAAAATCGGTTGTGGTTGAATAAAAAGCAGCAATCATAATTGCTTGTGGTCAGCTATGGATATTGAGCTGAGATGAGAAAAGGAAAGTGAGTCTCTCACCATGGAAATAAACAGAAAGAAATGAAACTATAAAATCTCAGCAATAACCAGGTATTTCTTTCCAGCTGGTAGCATTCTCTTTCCAGAATGGTTTCTCATGTACAAGTGTCTGCATACACATATTTATTTTTCTCATATGACAACACAACACTGGTTAAGCTTCTTGAAGGAGCTATTTTTCTGGACTGCTAAGGAGAAAGGTGATATGTGTTGCGCCTCCTCCAAATTCCCTTTCTTTTACAGTCAACGGGGCCCAAGTCAGTGCAGCAGCTAGAGGATATACCAAGCCAGGCACGACAAAAAGTGTAAACCAAACTGCTACATCCAAGTCTTTAACCCAGTTACCTTCTGTGCCCACTTCCCACTGCCTACATCCAACTGAAGTGCCCTGTTCTTCAATATTCATAGACTCTTAGTAACTTTCAGGGCCCCTGACATCCATAAATGCTGTAAATTTTAACTCTATCCAAACACAGCTTCTCAAACTCCTACAGCAATATCCAGTCAACTTTATTCAGTCTCCAGATGTGGCCACCCAGTCCACCTTTATGGTAGATCTCTACTGCCAAAAATGCACCTGCTCATTAGAACAGTTAGTAGTGTGCTTCACCACTCATTAATTTGTGTATTCCCCTAGGAGAATAACTAATTGTTTTAAAAAGTAGATTTGCTTGTCTGTAGTTTAACAAAATGGCAGTTGCTTTGTGGCCAGCAGCAAAAGCTAGCTTGTGCTGTTTGACCACCAGAACAGCATCTTGACAAACACACCTCTATTTTGTTTGTAGACAGTATATTAAAACCCTGCAGCAACATTATCAGACTAAAACCTCAAATTATAAATCATCTACTCTATAAAGAAAGTTACAGAAGAATTAGATACACTAACTAGCAACAGCAATGACACATGGCACTGATGACATTCTCACTCATGCTGGCTTAGCATGAAGATAACAATTTATTTATCTTCCACTCCTGATTTCAATGGTGACCACAAACATGAAGAGTTCTAACAGAGGAAGGTCTTCTCCCAAGGAAAGTCTGTTGTATCAGCAACAACCTCCCTCAGGGTGGAGGGGTGAGGGGAGTGGAGAGGTTGTGAAATATAGAAATTACAAATGCCACTGTGGCTAGATTTTTGTTTTAATAAACTCTTTTAATAAAGTCTATTCACCATGTTCAGCAGCATCTCACTTTTCCTCACCTCCTAGAAATTTACCTCAAATGGATTATTACTTAGGAAAACATTTTAGAAGGTGAGTGGGAGGGAGTAACGAAGCCAACAAAGCTTTAGAAGGGATACATTCCTTCTGGCCTTACCTCTTCAACAATCAAATTGGCTCTACTACAAAGCTTCAACACAGGGCTTATGCATCACCTACACCTCAAATGATGGAGTCCTATTTTAGAGACTTGCATCAGACCTTCTGTTGGTACTATGTTGAACTGCACTCCCATCAGAAACAGTACATTCACAATCTGCACACCAGACATGCTTCACCTTTGCACTGCTCCATCATAACATTTTCAGACTTCACTGAAAAATAGTGGAAGTGCCACACGTCAGTTTGGGTTTTATTTCTGTACTGTGCAATTCATTTCTGTGACTGCGTTTGGTTACCTAAGAAACAGTCACTGGGTAAAATTTGACTGATTATGCTGTCAGATTGATTGTCAGTACTGTGGGTAGAGTTTCATGGGTATATACACGTGTGGGATGAAAAAAAGAAAAAAATACTAGACAATGTTAGTTCTTTTTAGCAATCTTATGGAAAAAAGTGTATGAAAATTGGAAGAAATTACACTTTTAACAAATTTATTAGGAGCTGAATTACATTTTGAGGTTAATTTAGCCAAAGAAAGAAAAACAGAATAGATCTTCAAGCAGAAAAGAAGGATATTTTTGGAAAAGTAATCTGTATTGGAAAGTTAGTAAGACAATAACTTGATAAACTCCAAGAGTTTTAGAAGTACTGAACTTATTTTTGAATAACAGCAGTGCTCAATGCTTGCACTTGTTTTTGCTTTACACAAAATACGGAAGCAGAACAGTCTTATTTAGCAGCATTTATGTCAGAATCTCTACATGTGTGATCACTTGGACAATGGGAATATGTGCAACTTTACTTGCAGCCCACATTATTTAGGTTGAAAGAACTTGCTAAACAAAAAAAAAGCCTGTCTCTAGCTGGTGGAGAGATGAACACCTTCTTATAGTTAACCACATGCAGTATGGATTTTCTATGACCACTGCACTCTGTCTCATGTGAAGTAAGAAGCAGCCACATCAAATAGAGCTAATTATGCAATGGTGGTAACGAGAAATATAAAAAGAGGAAGGAAGGAAAGAACATTACTTTAATCATCACAGACCTAATGAAAGAGAACTTTATCAGGATTCTGATAATATTGCAGGCATTCTTTTGCACTGAGAAACTTTTTTCTTACAGGTTTTTAAGTAAGCTGGGATGTGTGCATCAGAGAACATATTTTTGTGAGCAATCCAAATGTGTCTTCCCTTATTATAACCCCCCCAGTATTTTTTATAGAGGATGCTGTTGCACTCCCCTTGTCATAGTTCTAACTATAATGGGGGATTTGCTGAGCAAACTTCCCTTCACATTGTGTAAGACCTCTAGCACTGCATGTGAAATGTCAGAAAATATGTTGATGGAAATACACAATTCTGTGATAAGTAACATTCATAAAATACAGTTTTGGGAGGAGAAGAGGGATTGTTTTCATGTATTTCAACATCAGTTCTCCTACCGTGGGTGCAGAATGTTTCAACCAAGGACAGAACTGTACGTAGGGGAAACAGAAATGTCTGGGAACCAAGCAGTCACTGATGACTAAGAGTGGGGAAGAAAAATCTGTCTTGTTCACTTGTCCTAAGCATGGCACACTTGCTCCTAAAGTGCTCTTTTGGTTGGCAAGTAGCCAGAGGTTTCTGGGTGCAAGTCCCTACAAGGTCAGTTATATTTTTCACCTCATTAAAAACTAATGTCAGAATCACTGTACCGTGGTGGCTCGACAGCCTAATGTATCCTAGTTAGTGCTCTGGCCTTCTGCTCTCAAACACCAGTTGGGGATCAAAATCACAGCAACAACTCAATGAATTTCCAGGTCTGTTGCACTGGAACAGAGAAGGGTCTCTGGGTTTTGATATGAAGACATTTTGCTTTTGGGAAGGTAAACTTACCATATGTTTGGAGAGATGACTGACTTCTGCAGGGATTTGAAAGAGCACAGATCTATTTTGCTGATTATTTCTATAATGAGGGTAGACTGAATAAACACATTACCAAAACTCCAGTGTACTGGAAGAGTGCTCCAAATGACAGTACAGCTCTGTGTCGTACAGCATTTACTGCTAGACATGACATTTTAATGGACAGACTACCTGAAAAGTAGGAATCTTATTTTTCAAAATACGTTAACATTTCAGCATTTTTCCCTCCTCCTCTGCAATGGCAAAGTGATTTTTTTTTCAGACTTTCTTTTATTTGTCTCACGGAAGATGGATCTCGGGGAAGAAGATTTAAAAAGGCAACCAAACCTTTCTTATCATATAGTGAGCCCCGAGTGACTTGTGTGATCCCCTGCAAGGTCAGAGACACAATCATAAGCTCACCGTGTATAAAGCAAGAGACTGAGCCTGGTTTCATACACCTATCTTGCAGCAGTCTTCAGAGTTTGGGGCTACAGAATCAAATTTTCCTTAGACCAATCAATATTTAATCAATTTTATTTAGCAGAACAGAAATTTTGTCGACCGAGTCTAGGTCTGGTAAATTAATTGGGTTCCAATCTACTTTGGAAAGAAAGTAGTTCAGTATAAACCAAGTGAACACGTAAGAAAAGCACTGGGACAAAGAAACATCAGGAGCTGAATCCCAGCATTTTTGGCTGATGAAGCCTGAGAGATGAAAGAGGAATCACAGATTATATTTTGACATTCTCTTTTATCATACAGTGTCCAGAAGACGTTTGCACTTATGAAAGGGTAATTTTCTGCCTGTAAGAAGAGACTAGCTGCTTCAGGGCTGCCTCAACAGGGCAGTGCCTGGGCAGGAGTGCACATCTGTTACAGTGGTCTGGAGGGGACTGACAGTTATAAGAAAACTGACATAAATGAAAGAGGCATTATGGTGTATTAAGCCATTTGCATATATGATTGTCACAAGGAAATCCTGCATTTATCCAAGCTTTCATACATAAGCACCGCACTGCCATTTAAATTTTGCCTTTTAAGTCACAACCTTTGGCCATTTATTTTGTCTCCTAAAAATATTTGCTTTAAAGAGGCCTAGAAAATGTTCTACTCTTAGGGAACACCATCCAGGAGTACATGCACTAAAAGCATAAATACAGACTCAATGACACGAGGACTGAAGCCATAGGCTAGTAAGTCTCTGCTGTAAAACGGGGAGTAGGTCAGACTGGTTCACTTCGGAATGCCCTCTCCTGTACAATACAGACCATATGAGAAGCAGAGAAAAATGGACAAATGCAAGTTGAAGAGAAGAGTCCCATCCTGAACAGAAGAAACATTTAAGACTGTTTGCATGTAAGAAAGTGCACAGTATATTTATGTACTTCACTAAAGCTACGAGATAGGTTTATATTGACTGCAAATTATATTTACAAGTAGTAAATAGAACAAAAAAATTCACAGTGCTCTTATAACACAATAAGTTGCATGACTATGATATGCAAAAGTAACAAGAGCTACAGTCAACGACTTCAAAGGAAAGCAAAGCTGCATCTACAGATGTTTCACTCTATGTTGCATGAAGGTACGCTCTTGTGTTAATCGTCTAGATGAGTGTTTGCCAACTACTTTGTGCTGAAGAAGAGGACCTTACAATCTCTCCATTAAAGGCTGAAGGTGGAGCTCAGTTAAACATGTCTCTACAATGCTGGGAACAAGTCCATTTTCTACTGCTGTTTTATTTCTACAGCTGATGATTAAATAACCCACCTTATACCCTTATGGCAGTCAGTACAAGAATTAAATATTTCCCCTTGCAGAGTTCATTAGACATCAGAGTTTCCTAGTTAATTCGTTACGCCTCTATGAATTCCTAGGGAATATTATAAAATTATAATTTTGGTCTATTCTCCTCCAACCTATTACGGAATACATTTCATTTTCTCATATCTAAAGAACAGTGAATGAAACTATTAGAGGAGAAAACACATCTGGATCTCATTTACATTTCTTTTCACGCAGATCAACATAACAGGATGAATTCAGTTTTTCAATATTCTTTATGCAGGGAAGGAAAAAGTCAAACTGAAAGAACTACTAAATTGCCCCTCCTACTACATAGCACTAATGATATTTTATTTTTTCACTTCTCTCTGTGCTGCTTTTAAGGCAAAGGCCCTATTTCAAATTACACAGCACCTCCTGGAGAAGGGAAAGAGCATTTGGGGGAATGAAAAAGCTGCCAACTGAAATTCACGCCTTAAAAGCCCCAGACATGCCTCTTCAATGCTGCCTATGCTCAGTTGAATGAATTTAGCCTTGCAACTACTTTCCACATGAGAAGTGATACCTTCACCTACACACTGTAAAAAGGTCTCAGTTTAGACATACCAAGTTAACCCATGAGGCTAATATCAAGACCAGGCACGTAAGACACGTTACTCTTCTGAACCCTAGTACATACTGTCAAGTCCTGAGAAAACTAAAGAATTTCAAACACAGCAGAACATTCAATTTTCAGGTTATCTCAAATTTAGTAACAAACCCCAATCCATCTAACATATGTAGAGGCAGAAGAGTGGGCTGAAGGAAAGCCCATTGATCTCTAAAAAGATCCGCATCATATTCCAGATGCCTGTTAGGAAGGGTTAGGTGCAGAGAAATGGGCAGGGCTCACTATGAACAAACATCAATCCTCAGGTTGCAAGGGGAGAATGAGGAGGTTACATGTTCTTCTTTCTTTTCTGAGCAGTTAACTATCCTATCTTTGATAGAGTGAGGAAAGTCTGCACTCTGCTTTAATGGATATAAGGTCTCAAAGATTATTTAGCAGAGAGTACTGCACATCCTGCCTTTACACAGACATTTTCGGAGATCTGAACAGCTTCATAGTGTGTTTTGTGCAAAACAGTGAGCCTCCATAAATGACTGAAATTATTTTTGAGACAAAAAATGAAGAAGTTAAATTTCCTTTCTATCAGTCCTATCAATACTTGTTCACTCAGAGACAAGGTCCAAAAGCGTTGGATATGCTGCTAATCTTATTTGCAGACTTAGCTAGCAAGCAGTTGTGCAGTCACTTGTCTCTCCTAATCAGATAAGTGCCTTACCATGTGATGCACTAAAATTTCTGATTAGCACCCATTTCCCAAAACCACCCAACATAAATACAGACATATTTACAGAAGTGAAAATTTTACTTTGACAAGTACTTAAAAACAAGAAAGATGGTCTTAAAACTGATCAGTGATGTGAACTGAGATAAGTGGGTTTTCTTCCAAACTAACAGTTTCACTAAATCTTGAACGTTGATCTGGATATTAACACACTTTATCCTAAATATTCATGTATTCAAGTGATGCTGCACATACAGAGAAGCATGCAAGTACAAATGTGTTCATATCTGTGCTTCTGTGTGTGTATGTCTGGCATGCTTGCTCATCCACATGTGTGTGTCTTTGGTAACAAATACAAACCAGCAAAATAAAATTCCCTTAAAATTTACAATAAAACACCTCTAAGTATCCCAGAGCATGAGATAACAGAATTAATCATCAAGGTGTACTGAGCTCTTGGGAATCTGATTTAGATTAATTTGGACAATACAGTTGCTTAGCATTTCATTTAATTTCAGCAGTCCTCATTATAAATGAAACTTACACATGCTGTATAAACCTATCCTGAATCTCAGACAGAGAGCATTGAGTAGACATGCATTATCTTTTCACTAAGTTTTCTCTAATTCTGGTCATCACATTTTGCTGCAACATAAAACATGCAACCATAAGATTTTCAAATTGCAAAAAGCAAGACTATTCAACGGAGCAGCACTTCTGATTATTAGAGGCAGGCTTTGGTTTTCCAATTTGTATAGCCCCATTTACACAAAGTACCAATGGCCAAAGAAAATATTAGCACAGTTGTCTTTGTACCATGACAATATGAAACCTGGGAGGGAGGGGGAAAAAGTAAATCACAAAGTCGTTTGTTTCAAATACAAAGTGCCATATACTTTCATACCCTCACGTAGATGTGCCAAACACATGAAAAATGAAGCATAAATTTCCATTTTCACCCACTTGCTTTTCCACAAGTCACAAAAGGACTCATGTTAGAGTTCTGTATCTTAAACAATAGTGTCAAGCGCTAAGAGGCATGCATAAGAAACACTTTATAGTGCACAGCAGTAAACCTGTGGGGGTCCCACAGACCCTCAGACCCACTGTTTGTAACCTTGAAAACTGCCTCAGTGTTAACTGACACAAAAGATATTTTCCACAGTATTCTTGTAGGAAAGAGTAACAGGACCATGGCATATAAATGCCAGGGTTTCTGCATGCAAAGACGCAACTGCCAGGTTTCTCAGTGCATGGAGAGTCGTGCCTCCCCAAAGCAAATTTCAGAACCCACCCTAGCATCTCTGAATGTAACTGTAGTGTTCAGTGGTGATATATCTCTGCCCTTCCTCCTGAAATCATATATTTTGCACATACCTGAGATCCTGACAAGAAAATATGCACTATTTTGTCTTCAGCATCTGATTTTGATATATTTATAACAATCCAAATTAGAAGATTTTGATGGCTCTCTTATGGAATGATCTCTTTGTAACATCCCCCAAATTTATTCACTTCTTAATTCCTGACTTTTCAAAGCCTTTTGTTCTTCTTTTGTTATGAGGAGAACAATAACAGTGGAATATACTGACACAAATTACAACAGTTTATTCTCATTAACTTCTCTAAGAAAGAGAACAGAGACTGAACAATAACCACTACAGCTCTGTCAAACATTGATTTATGTTGTGGTATTTCAGTTCATGAAAAATGTGAATGTGAGATTGCTGGCACAAAACTAAACATAAAACAATTGGCTGGATGAAACACACTTGTTTTCCATCTTGTACTAGGAGCCTAAAAACATTTGATGTCTTACTATCACACGTTGTGTCCTTTTAAGCTCTGCCTCTTCCTCTTCTGCACTGATTTGTTGCAAGGACACTTCTGCTAGGGAATTGTGCGCTTTGTGTATAGCACCAAAGCATACACCAGCACAGGGTTGGTGGCTTGTTTAAGGAAGGACACATGGGTACTAGAAACTAGCCTGATTTTACAGGTGTTTGCTGTCCATAGAGCAGTTCATGGTCACAATTCAATTTTGGCCTGCATTTACAGCTGTTACACAGTGGGAACCTGAAACGTGCCCAGATCATGAGCATTTCAAATGTTGTCAGCCAAACAAAGCCATTAATTCTCAAAGATTCGTTTCCAGGTTTCCTTGTATTTTTCCATAAACAACTGTTGGCAAGTCTCTAAAATCCGTTTGCACTGAATTGCTTTGCTAATCTGCATATGCAAATAGAAGCAATTCAAAGTTAAGTGTCAATTTCCATAAACATTACAATATCCAGTTTGATAACGTACACGTGCATGTAAAACACTAAGCCTAATTAGACCTCACGAGTATATATAAATAAATTTTGTTTTTTCCATTTTGAACCTAGGCTTTCAAGCACTTGAACTCCAAAAAAAAAAAAGAAAGGCATTATTGGTTGTATTGAGAGATATATTCTGCATCTGATCCTATAACATTAGGAGTTTCTGCCTCTAATCAGAACCATGCTAATTTAAACTAATTTACTAAAGAAACTTTTTCAAGAGTTCCCTATTCCACAGGTCACTTTTGTTATTTGGGACTGAGTAAGAAAAGTATATCAATACCAAATATAGTTTTCTGCTAGCAATTTCAGGTCTACTTGGTGACATTTAATGAATAGGGCTCATAAATTATGTCAGAGAAGTATATGCTCATTTTCTAAGCAGCAATATACTTCTGGCTTTAATAATGAGAACTTTTTTGTGAACCACACATCAGCCTTTGTTACAGATAGATAAAAATGTGAAAAGGAAAGAGACATAGATCTGGTTTTACAGTACAATATGTGCATGCTTATTAACTATCATTACAAATATTATGATTCCTACCTCAAAGCTTATATCAGATTCACCTCTGAATGAAAAGAGTCCTGTAAAGTTAGATTTAATTTAAAGCTTATTCCAATTTTCAGAAATACAACTTCCATTTTCTTCCCCCAAGGTTTTAAGTGAAAACACAAAAACCCAATGAAACAAATCCACTGCTCTTACCATTTTATGTAACACATCTTTTCTTTAAATCAACAAGTAAAAGCATATGCAAACATAAGTCAAAATAAAACCTAGGGACTGACAGATGTGTGCAGGATTGATAATTTACCAACACTTAACATTTGTATCCCTTTTGTTTCTATTTATACAGTTAAGTGAATGTTGGGAGTGAGTACAAAACATAGTAGAAAATTAATATTCCAGTCATACATGAACAAATATTTGTGAAATGTGATCTAAAAAAAATATACATAGACTCAGATCTGGTATAAAAAATTGTTTGTAAATTCTTCATGACAGGACTCCCTCTGTTACACAAAACAACTTGTGCAATGGGATTTTGACAACTGACAGACACCTTTAGGTTTCATTGCTTTTGACAGACCAATTTCTAATCCAGACAAACAAAAAACCTTAACTAATGAGTATACAGATACAAGTGTTAAATTAATCAACACTTAAATTTCTAAAATATTTACAATATCAATATATTTACAATATCTATGTACAATGCCTATTTTTTTTTTCCCTAAAGCAAATGAGAGACAGGTTTTAAGACAAATTTTGGAATCATTTTGGAAAGAAAGGAGAGCAAAGGAGAAAGAAAGAGAGAAAGGTAAAATACAGACTCACAGATAGAAATGCTGTGGGATGGGTCTTCTGCTTGAAAAATGAGTTGAAGTCATTCATGGAGTGGAAACCCACCAAGGGAAGGAAAGAATGCACAGGAAGGCAGGGAAATAAAAATACTGAATGCAAAGGGGTGGGTGTTGGAAAGCCAAAATTACCTTAGTGCTATTTGTGACAGAACTGCAAATATTTTCAGTTGAAAGAACATTGTTATTTTAAAGAGAACACCATTTTCCATCTGTGGTATTTCTCCCATGGAATGCATCATGGATATATTTGCAAAATCGTTAGGTTTCTTGCTTTTGTCAGGACCAAGCAGGAAATGAGACTAAGGCATCTCTTTAACAACCTTTTTGCAAGTTCCTTTTGTGGCATTATACTGCCCGATCTATGCACACAGCTTTAACGCATCCACGTTTCACAACAAATCAGGGTTCAGCTCACCTGACAGAAGGGAAATATGACAGGTTTTAAAAATAGCAGCAAAGCTAAACTGCAATTTTCCCCTCTAACCAGCATGTCCTAATCTCTCAGCTTTGATCTCCTCTTCATCTGGGAAACTTGACACTAAACACCGCAGGCAAATTTGTTTCACCTAGCCGTAAGCGTTTCCTTTGAGACATCGCATGAATGAGTTTGAGGGTTTATCTTTCTCCCATGCCAAAGTTTAAAGTTATACAGCAGAGGGGCACACACTGTGCCACCTGGGAACTTTTAGAAGTTACGTCCCAGTGGGGCTGACACAAAGAGCAACTAAAACATTTACAGTTCCAGCTAGTTTATAGACATAAATAACTATACGTCTCATGTGAAGGTTCATCTGGCCTGCAGCTTAACCGCGGAAGCTTGGCCATCCGTGCCCTGGACAGAGTATGGCTAAGGCACTCCTCTGATAGTTGAGTGCAGCTCCTGCCAGCTCTTTTGGGATATTTCACTTTTAACATAGTGACTTTCTAAATAAACAGGATTCAGTGTACCATGTTTAATTATTAATTTGACTAGAACTATATTATTGTGGGAGAAAAAATAAGAAGGTATTTTGTTTCAGCATCCAACAAAATAATAACAACCACCAGCAGTACCCAAAACTCTTAAAATCACTGCTACTCTAGCTAATCATCCCAGCTGTGTTACTGATTTACTAGGCATGCCTCTCCTTCAAGTAAAACCATCATAACTGAAAAGCAGCTTCTCAAAGAGATGTAAAGACTCCATCATGTAGCTCTCATCAAATATAGTAAATACAACCAAAATTAAACTCTAGGCACTTCAGACAGGTTTTACAGATACAGAAACTCACTCTGTATTCAAGTACCACAATAGTAGTGACCTGTATGTTCCAAGGCCTTTAAAATCACTTTCTTTTGTTTCCCCAGAGGATTCACATAGTTTGCTTCCTTTTCTATGAATTGGGACTGGTAAGTTCTTAGAAGCCTGCTGCACCTGAACATTATTTGAACACTCTCCAAAATCTGTGACAGTTTTACAGTCAGCTCCTCAGAGGACAAGACAGAAGTCTATTCATAAAGTTTGAAATCTGGCTAGTGCCCAGTGGAATCTCTACATTTTGAGGCAAATATTTGACTATCTAAAAGCTAATTAAGAACTAACACACTAATTAGTGTTATAACAGATTTTTTAAACACTTACAGAAATAATTAGACCAGGTATCAAGATACAGCAGGCATAGACAAGACTCACACACTAAGGATAAAATCTGACTCAGCACTTTATTTCAGTTACCTGACACTTAATAGCAATTGAAATTGTTGAAGCATCCTTGGAATGACCACTGTCAACGGCTTTGATTTTGGAAGTTAGTTTTCAAGTCATCTGTGACAGTGGAGAACTGACTCCTTAGTTTCTAAGTAATACCATACTAAGTACATTTTAAATCCACAAGATAATGGATTTCAACCAAGTATAGGACAGCTTGCCTGCAGAACTAATTTGATACATCAAAAGCAAAAATGATCAAACATAACAGTAGAAAGATAATACAAAAGCTGCTTTTGGACAGTGCTTTCTAAATTATGGAATCGCATTACCTTGAAAATTAAAAACTTAATATTTGAAATCAAGAAGATTGTAAGACTTATGAGAGGATTTTTAGAGCAGCCGCATCTTTTAGTTTGAAAACTTGGGGGTCTCTTTTTTCTGGTACCACTCTCCCATTGCATTGTGTTGCAGCATGAAATCGCTGTACCTTCCTGGCCATGCTGAGATACATATTGTTTGCTTATGCTCAGATTATCAAGAGCTCTAAATGAAATCTCTTCCCTTCATTATTTTTCACTCAAATCATCTGCACAATTACAGTAATAATTCTTTGATATTTCCAGGTCACTGAGCAAAATTGTAAAAATTCATTCTTGAAATCACATTATAGGGACCTTACTAGAAACATCCTCTCTTATCTAATGAACACTAATGAATTCATCAGGTTTTATTTCTTTTAGTGGCTGGGTGGTCAATTTGTATATTCTGACTTTTTCAAGCTTAATAATACTCAAACTAAAGCTAAGTGGCATTTTAAAAATATATCTATTCAACTCAATACAATGTAGATAATTATTAATTTGACTCAAAGTATATTATTGCAGAAGAAAGAATAAGAAGGTATTTTGTTTGTCTGAATATCCAACAAAAACATCTTTTATTCATATGTTTCTAGTTCATTAGTTAGTATTTTCACCATTTCCCTCAATGCGCATTACAGGGCTGACAATGTTAACATTACCTGGGTCATTCTGACTGCATATTACCAAGAAATTGCCATTGCTGATGCCTCCAGATGTACTAAAGATCACCACTGATGGCCTAGAGTGTTCCTAGTGCAGCTCTTCCAAAACTCTTCAATATATACTTATCAAAATTACAGTTCTTAATACTCCTAACGTGCAGGTTTGATTAGCATCTTCTTGAAGTACTACAGGAATGAAAAGTACTTTCCAAGATAACAGAAATAGTTACAGAGAAACAGTAATTGTTATTCTCATAATGAATAAAATGCACTGTCAAAGTTTTTTTCAAAATAAATCTCAGGTTCTTAATTACACTACGACAGCCATAGATTTCTTCCAGTATCATTTGGTTTCCCCTGTTCATTTATTATAATCACCCATTTCTGATTTACATTCCCTCTACCTTATGTGCTATTTTAAAATACATAGGATAGACAAATCCAAATGGGAATTTTGCTTCTTAAAATTATTAATGCTTTCTCTACATCTATTTTGCATATATATGTGTGTGTGTAAGTGTTTATTATACCCATCTACTCAAACTCTGGGTATTATGAAATATTTTTTTCTATTTTTCCTTAAGCTTATCAGGTTCCCTACTGCTAAAGTTGGTTTGTTACATGCGCATAAGCCTTGTTGACTTGTCTTCAAGTTTTTTAAGGTAGCATGGGATTTAGAGCCAGAACAATGAAACAGCTTGAAAAGATGATAGGAAAAAAAAACCAATGTGTTTGTCTAGGTACTACTAAATTTCATGCTTTAAAATTAAATTGGAATATAAATTCACAGCTTTCAGCTTCTGATGTATTTAGATGTATTTAGATGTAGTTTCAAATATTAAGTTCAATTATGAGTAATTTGAGGCTAGATTGTCTCTTTGCTGTCACTTTGAAAGCTTTGTCTTTCATAACATATGGTGACAAAGCAGAAAAAAGCAATTTTTTATAAGCTAGTAGCAGACACATTTTCTGCTCTAATTAAAAGTCATAATTACATTTTTTATTAACCCAGAATGAACAATGAAACAGATTAGTTATCAGCTTGCTGCATTTTGTGGAACAATATTGAAGCTTAGAAAATTTTAAATTTTCTGACATTCTTGGCATAACCAGATAAAGCAAAAACATAAATGCAATTTATGTTTAACAACCTACATAGATTTATTTCTATTTTGCCAGCTCATTTGGAAGATGAGAAGAAATAGCAATTCAGACAAACTTCTATCATTATAGATTTTTGCTCGTTCATGAGGTTTTGCTTGCATTATTTTAATAACTTAATTTCACAATATTTTTAATATTAAAAGGCATGAAGTTTCTGAATGACAAAAATGAAATCTCAGAAGGGTCATTTGGTGTGTTTAAACAGGGCCAATACTCAACACTTTTTTTTGATTGATGATGTTGAACAAAGAATGCATCAATGAAGTGACAGGATCTGGGATATGCAGAACATAAGTTAGAAAGGCAGACTCCCCAACAATGTGTTGTTGAATTATAACAAAGTAATCCACAGTGTGCTGCTTCCTCACCAAAACATGGGTGCACTGATACCTCTCATCTCTGCAAACCCTTTCATAAAGAGGAACAAGAGTATTTGGAGTACCTGAACATATAACTGACACTGGTCAAACCAAAAGTGATGGTTACCAATCACTTCTTGACACCCACAGTTCCTATCAAAGCAAAGACTACGATTATTTTCAAAGCATTCTAATGTTTTTCCTGTGGTAAACTTGCAATTCAATAGCAAATGGTAAAGCTGGTATTCCGGAGCTATGCATATGATTGAAACTTTGCAGACACGAGTGAAAACTTTCCTCAATCAGCAATAAGTAATTTTAGTGTTAAAGGAAATCTAATAAATCATAGGACAGAATCAAATACAAAATTGTTCAAAATGTGCAAATGAGAAGGTGGCTAAGGCGGCATACGGGGAAACTCCTGCAGTATTTCCTAGGTCAGCCGCTGCCAAAAAACTCTTCCCCCAGATTCAAGTGCACCATAAAAGTCATCCGAAGAATTTCAACTGTGGGAAGGTGTTTAAAGCATTTCAGTAACTGAATTCATGCCACACACATGTAAGGATACAAACAAACAAACAGTTATAAATAATTCAAACTAAGATGGTCTTAAAATATCATTAAACTTTGGGAATTGCATCAACGGTAAAATCCAATTCAAATATACAGATTGGGCTGACATCTGATATGAGCACTTCAAATTCCTGTAGCACGCTAAGAACATCAGAAGTCCTTACAAAGAGCGAGTTGGGGTGGGGAGGGAGGTTCATATTCTTACAACCTTGTAAAGTGTTAGACATCTGGAGGGGGTGGTTTTCAGATACAACTGAATAGCAATGATTCATAGGGTAAAAACCATTTTAGGGCTGTGGAAACTTACAGGCCTCAATTCACAAAGCAAATCATGTTTATATAGAGGACATGAAAGAACCAGGGTTCTTTAGGCTTGACTGACAAAATTTAACTTCTTAGAGGGACCATACCTATATGGCTACTCCAACTACCTCTTTTTCACCAACTTCTGACCTCAAGTTTGACTACAGCATGTTTTTATTTCAAAAATGGGAAAGGTAAGCAAGGAAAAATAACAGTTTATCTACTTTTTAAAAGTTAAAAAAATATACTACACAGTGTTCGTAAGTACAAGCTGAGAGACTCACACATTAATTTTTAAACTAATGTTTACACATTGATAGATATCGCCATGAACAAGAAATCTGGCACATTGACTCTCTTTAGAATTTGATTCTACTTGTGCATTGGCAGGGTGAGTAAGGGTTGGCGAAAGGTGAGTATTAATCATATTACAAGTCTGCTGGAAAAATCTTTACTGTATTCAGGAGTTTAAAATAATTGTATTAAATGTTATCAAGTAAAGGCCAAATGTACCTCTAATTACTTTATACATCTTTTAAAACTCCATTAATGTCAGAAAATAGAAAGTATCTATATTTGGAATACCCAAAAGACAATTAGCAGAAAATCTATGTAAGGTTTAACAGGTTAACAAAGAAATTATAAACTAGTGAGATTACTTATGATACCTATGTGATATAATCTTAGCTATAATCTTAGTTTTAAAATCAGGCTACAGTTTAGTGTTATAGAATTATAGCTGAATAACTTAGGATTTTCCAGATGTTTTTTCATTTAAATACACCTAAATACGGCTAATAATATTTTTGTTAACATATGAGGTAACACTTCTGCATAACAAGAGGAAAAATGTACCTATGTAAAAAAACTTAAGTTGTATTAAGCTAAGACAGTACACAGACAACTACTTCCAGAGATAAAGAAATACTGAAAACCTATTCCTTCCCTCTCCCTCCCCTATAAATTTCCTACCTTTAAAAATTAAGGAAATACTCCAGATTTTAAATATGCCTTAGCAATTAACTGGGATTACTGGGTGGGCTCCCCAAAAGTCTAGAAATATATATAACCAGAAAAAAAGAGGTGAGATTTTTCATGTTCAGCAGCATGAAAGTATGTGATAAAATTAAGAAAGGATGAGATCAGAAAGGGTTTTAATTCTGCTGGGCCATCAAGGAAAGGGCAGAAGAAAGGTGCTACTGAGAACCTCTAAGAAACTCCCCAAAGACAGGGTTAGACTCACATTGGTGTAATGGGTCAACATAAGTCAAACTATTCTCTTTGCCCATAATTAAGAAAGTTAACGTGCTGCTATTAATGAAGGAGGATTCAAGTTGTACTTCCAAGATGTCAGCTATCAATCTCTTTTTTTCTTTTCCTGGAAGACGGCAAAGTTTCTTTAGCAGTTTGTATCTGACAAAATTTGTTAGTATATGTAAAAATAAGTGTATCTGATCTCTCAAAAGTGCACACTAATTTAATTGGTGTTGGGAGAGTTGTCCAGGCATTTCATCCTCTAACACAAAACCATGTGTGATAAATAAATATCTGAATTTAGAATTTTTGGAAAATCCTCCTTAAAAATCATTGCTCTTATTTGGTAACTAATATTTCCTAGTAAAAACCACTACTTCCCAAATCCTTTAAAATTACTTTTATATCTTACATTGAGTAATACAAAGGAACAACATGATCATAAACTAGTTACCACTGTTAAGTAATTTCTACCATGAACTTTAAAGACACTACATCCACAACTTCTGCTTTGAAGTAACAAAAAAGGAGTGTGAACATCAGCTAATTTCCAAAGTATTTACCTTGCACAGTGAATCATACTGACAACTGTAGACTCCTTCAGTAAAGTTCTTCCTACAGTATTAATTCTGAGTGTTTATACCTCCGCTAACATGAAGCGTTTTTTCTCTGAACTTCTAGCATTCAACAGCTACTACCTTTTCCTCTACATAGAACCATAGAATACTTAGGGTTGGAAAGGACCTTATGTAACAAGCTGAGCTATTACAAATGGTCTCAAAACCTACAACGATATGTAATGATACATCCTATTCTCACACCAAACCCTCACAATAACTGTGGCCATTGTGAAGTATCAATCCTTATTTCTACTTCACCGGCATACACAGCACGCATGGAAGGACACAAACACAAAATATTCTTTTCAGTATTCTACTACAAGTCTTCAATTGTAGTTGCTAATTATTTACTTGACAAAAAATACAAATAACAGGATTTCACACCAAAAAGAGTGAAGTAAATTTTGTACTGTAAAAGCATGCAACAGTCACTGACCAAGAAGAAATCATTTAAGCTCAAAACTGAATATTTTAGAGAGCATAAGACAAAACGTATAGAAGAAAGGTAGATCTGTTTGAAATCACTTGCATTGCACCCTCTTGATGAGCATGCTAGTGTAGCAAACTGCAGTCTAATCTCAGTTAGCTGTGAATTCCAAGAAATCCAGTCTCATCCTCCATCATCTCATTGACACTCCTGGTTCATGCAACCTCGTAGCAATTATTCTTTCCACACTTCCACAGTACCAGAGATAACATAGCTGCATTTGGGTGCAGCAACACCATGACCTTGCCAGGCTAGGTCAGCAATAGCCTTGGGATTTTTTCGTTCCATACTAAACAGTATAACTCTATCCTTCTCCATCTGTTCACTGTTTTGCCTTTATAGTTTTCTCTATCATGCTTTTGTTTTATCAAACTTTTTCTGTTCTTTTGAATACTACATGTTCAGCAACTTAAAAAGTTATCAGCCTTCCAAACTCTAATAGTTCTCTTACACACTTTTGCTATCGAAGGAAGTGATGTTTGTACTGCATCAACACTCAGTCCTTTCAGGTAGGAGATGTTCATACTGCAACAAGTTCATTAAGACCTGGTCTACCAAAAAAAAAAAAACCTCAAATAAAAACCCAAACAAACCAAAAATTCAACTTACTACATTTTCAAAGACAAAAAAAGCAGCAGGAAGATATAAATTCAACACACTGCAGCACCCCTGCCCTTCTAGCTCTGGAGACGTTAGTAAATAAAAATGTCTGAATTTCCTAAATCAAAGTATTAAATTAGAATGCTCTTGGTACCTTTGCATGAATATTTTTTTATTTGATAGCCTCTCCAATGGTCATTATAAGAAAATTTCCGCTACTTCTAAATACCTCTTTCTCTTACCAGTCTGTCTGAAAACACCAAAAGAGACTACACGGAGTCCAAAAATATCCATAAGTTACACTGTCATACTATGGCTGCAGAAAAAATATTGGTGGTTATCATATTAGTGCTCTCCAATTCTGTGTTTCTGTACAGGGAACTGGTAGAAAGAGGCTGAAAAAAACTTCTTACTCTTCTTATTATAATAATGGCAAGCATACGCTCTTTGCGCAAATCATACTTGCACTGATTACACTCTGATGTGAATATTGCCTTTGCCAATAGTGTAAATGATGGATTATGACAAAGCAATTTAGCCTATGGTGGCAAAGGCCTCTCCCTGGTCATGCCATTTAAGTCTAAAAATTTTAGGAAAATTAACAATAGTTTGTACAGTCGACAAATACATGAGGATATTATAAATTGCAATTATGCAGAAATAAATTTAGTTAGGAAATTATATTGTTAATATAATATATGTTGAATACTTCCTGGCAGAAACACCAGGAGAAGCTGTTCAATAGCATAGGAATAATTTCTGAACATTTCATAATACTGAAAGAAATTTGTGACATGCTGAATGTCATCTCAGCAGAGAAGCTCAAGGTGATTTAATATTACCTAATGGCAATGGAGCAGCAGCAGTATGCTCTGTTCTTGGGTTACTACTTCAACGACAGTGTCTCTGTGAGCAAAACAGAGACCTTGTTCAATTGCAGGTATTTTATTCTACGCTCAAGAGAATCACTTGGCCTTTGGTCTCCAATACTATCAATATAAGTCCAGAGAAGAAAAAGACTAATATCTGAGAATAGAAACTATATCTGAAATTCTGTTTTAGGGAAAGGATCTAAAGAGAAAGTGTGGGGTTTATTTTCCTTTTCTATTTTTAATGTAAAAAGTCTTCCAGTCTCAAGCTGTCTTAGACAGCTAAAACTTAGAGGAGCATAATTATACTTAACAAAGTTTAAAGCAAAAAGAAAGCTATGTAAAATGGATCATAGTTAGTTATTGCTCTGAATACCTCACAGCATGTATTGAACTGTGGAATGAGTTTCCCCAAAACAAAGGGAAGAGTCTGACACTTAGGATTTCGAAAAATAATGGGGTTTAGAAAGCAATTCTTCAGTGCCAAGAGTAGAAGCTGGGAGGAAGAGTCCTAGCCTCTCCATTTAACTTCCAGTATTAAGACCACTGTTAAATGACCCTTGTGGCACGAAACATATTTCTTCATTTCTTCTTGAAGTTGTCATCATCTATGTCCTTTTGACTTAAAATTAGTTTTAGGTGTCATTTAGCTCCACAACATACATAAACTAACAGGCATTTTTAAGAAATATGCACTTTTTAAACTTATTTTTATTTTTTAAATTATGGGACCTTTAGAATTGTACTATTGAGAATGGAGAAAATAAGATCTAGAAAAATGCATTTGATAAAGCTGAAATAAAATGAACACTTAGAAACATGTCATTTAAATTAAAGTTTTTACTTTACAGACATAGAGACTAAAACTGAGGAACCACATTATTTCACACCAATATACACAAGCCTTTAAGTTTTACAGTATGTGGAAAGATAAAGTATTGTTCCAATAAAATAGAAACAAAGAAATTCATTATCCAGAAAGCATGATTTTGAAGCCTTTGTATTCTCCCAATGTAATTAATGACAAAATCCTTGGAAGAAAATGTCATCAATTAAGAGTTCCTCACCTACCATTTCCTCAGCTCCCATTTACCTACTTGTTCAATGCATTCACTTTGGAAAATAACAGTAGATGGACCAAAATGAAATCATAAATTGAATTAATTTTCACTGCAGTGTTGCCTCAATTTAGGTTGAAATCTTTGTTAACTCTTTTGTTAGGTATAGTAATCTTTTTTACTTAGATTTTAAGCTGGCATTCAGCTTCCCTTTGAAATGCTGTTTTATAACAATATTCTGTTCATTGCTGCACTCCCCTTATCACCCTCAGCCAAATGCAGTTTCTACCTTATTTTACTTAAAAGTAACTTGGAAAGTACTATAGCTTTATGCACTTACTTGAGATGTTCAAAATTAGGTATTTCTCTCAGAAAACTAGAAGTTTCTGGTTGAAACATGCTCTGCAATGGCCCCTGATGTTTAAATTACTTGCTAATTCCTTTTTTGCAGCATTTCTCAGGCTCAGTTATTTTCCCCTCAATTCCCCTCTTTATCCAGCTCTTCTTTCTTCTCAATTCCCTCAAATGAGTCAGAAGCTGTTTAGGTCATGGTTGGGGATGAAATTAAAATTTAAAAAAAAAGGAAAATTGAAAAAAAAATCAAACAGAACCTAGAAGGTGAGGGAGTAACATATGAAATTGAGAAATTTTAGAATTAAAATAATTATAGAAGGTTATGAAACAAAGCAACATAAGAAACTGTGGTAAAAGGGAATATATTCAGTATTTTTCCATTTAAAAATATTTAATATAACCATATGCAAATTTGCCTTTCATTTATCCTATTTTTTATAAGAATATAGACTTCAGTTTTCATACGCCATTGTCACTAATATATAAAGTTGTTGTCATCAATGCTGTCATTCATAGACACAGAAATAATAACTGATTAAAAGCTTAATTAAGTGTGAAATATTTTCCACTTCTCACTGTGGCTTTTTACATACGTCTGCCTTTCTCAACTTGATTTACAGCTGGAGACAAGACAAAATAAGCCTCCGTCATATCAGTTAAGGATTCTTGAAACTGGTTTTAACAGCTGCCTTTTACTTGTCATTCACCATTTCTTGCTGCAGCACAACAGCACCACCAAAACAAAATAGTAAACAACCCAGCAAGTCCAGCAGACTATTATCAATTGCTAAACTCAAGGCAGCACTGAACCAGTGTATGAGAAAAGAAAGTACGGAGAAGACCAGGAAACCAGAGTATAAAATCCAAAGTTGCAACCAAATGTGGCTAGGAAGACTGTTCTAGCAAAAATTTCTTAGGACATTTTGGGGCTGAGCCTTGCCCAAAACTTTCATAGAAAGGATGAAAGTTAATTCAATCCCTTCTTTTTTCAAAGAAAAAGGATTTACTACAACAAACAGTCTTGAAGATCACAGAATCATCAAATGGTGTGGATTGGGAGGGACCTTTAAGGATCATCTAGTTCCAGGTTGCTCCAAGCCGTGTTCAACCTGACCTTGAACTCTTCCAGGGATGGGAGAGCCGCAGCTTCTCTGGGCAAAGTCTTCCTGTGTCTCATCATAAAAAAAAAGTCTTCCTTGCAAGTCTACAGTCTTGCAGTTTAAAATCATTAATGATTGAATTCATCATCAAAATATTAAAAATAACCTTCAAAAGCAATACACTGAGTGGATCTGAAAATGTAACAGTAATATGTGTCACGCCAGGACAAATTACAAAGTTTCATAGACTTCATGTTTTCCAAGCAAGAATTTTAAATAAGAATCACACACTCTTTTATCACTGCTGAACACTTTCCAGCATGCTAGAAGATTTCTCATGGGAGATATTTGCTGATATCATAGAAGGCTTTTCTGAAGACTTTCGGCTTCCTTATGAGGATTCTAAAGTTCAGCAGTGCTTTAGCAAAGTCAGTCTGTAAATTCCAAGGTTTCGGGGATAAATAAGGGCTTCTGAGGTCTGGAGAGCAGTGAAACTCATGGGAGAAACCAATAAAACTGACAGAATGCCTTATGATCTTTTTATTCCTTGCACAAATGTCTTGCCTTATTTTAGATAAGTCAAAATGGTAAATGGAAGAATACAGGCTTAGCATAACTGTGCAAGTACTCGCATGTGAATAAAGTGAGGGCTAGGAAGGATGTACTGCATCACACAAGTGACAGCATTGTTTCTCTTATATAGAATCTCTTTAGTTTTGTAAAAGTTAACAACACAAAACTTTAATACCAAAAAATAGTGATACCAGAAACTTCAGTCCAACGGATATAGTGAAAGGTACCAGATCTGGTCAGAAAAAAAGGGTAAAAAATCTCCCCCAGCAGTCTCTCCACTTCTGGACATCCAACAGAATGATCAGACACAGGAACTTTCCCCATTTCACTGGACAAATTGTAAACTTTCCTCAAAACGCTCCCTAAAAAAATTCTCACAATTACTAAAATAATGTTCCTTTAAGATATACTTTTTTAAAAAACAGATAAACACAAATAAGTAATCTAATCATTGCTTTATTACTGCATAAGACTTTGTTAAAGACCAGTGGGCTCTGTACACTGCTGGGCATGACTGGTGCTTTCTAGGTAAGCATTTCATATACAGACACAATTTAAATAAGGAGTTGGATGTAGAATCTCCAACAAGAGATGATTTCTTGATCCAGTAATTTTAGTGAATATAAAATTCTTGCATTCTGCAAGGAATGACTGACAATACAACAGAGACCATAACATCTCTCTGCTGGATTCCATCAAACAAAAACTAATATGAAATTAATCCACCGACTAAAGCTTACAGAGTTCCCAATACCAAAAGCAAGTCAAAAATGCACTCTCTGTGAACTCAAAATATTGCATCAGGGGACTGAAGTACCTCCCGTATGAAGACAGGCTGAGAAAGTTGGGGCTGTTCAACCTGGAGAAGAGAAGGCTGCGTGGAGACCTCATAGCAGCCTTCCAGTACCTGAAAGGGGCTTATAAGGATGCTGGGGAGGGACTCTCCATTAGGGACTGTAGTGATAGGACAAGGGGTAATGGGTTCAAACTTAAACAGGGGAAGTTTAGATTGGATATAAGGA
>JANHGB010007566.1:12756-32549 GCA_026283785.1 Coracopsis vasa
ACTCTCCTTAGAAATTACAAGGCATTCACTATTTCAAATACCTAAATTAGTTAGATACCCCATCCCTGCCTCTCATAAAACTCAATTCAAGGAGTTCTGCCTTCCTTTTCAACAAAAAAGAAATATTACCAGTAGCATTCCTGCAGCTGCAATTTTTACTGTACCCTAATAAGTGTTCTCTCCTATACAGAGGAGGATTAGGAAGAGGCAGGACTGTTAACTACTATGACTACACACAGCCATACATCCTGAACCTGTTGTCCTGATCTTTAAGTCAAATGAAGTGATATAGCCTCAAAACCTGTCCAGGGTCAGACGAACACTACACTATGCAAAACAGAGCAACTGCTCACTTGATCAGAACAAGTGGGGGTTGAAAAGTTTCCTAGAAGTGGATGTAGACATTGATGTGGAGAGGGATCTGCCTTCTGTTCACTGACTCCCAATTTAATTTTCTCCAAAAAGCTAGCCTCCCTAAGCACTCAAGAGGACACAGCCTCTAACACTGCTCTACCTAGTGGTAGTTGCTACATAGTGTTGTGGTATGTGTATCTATTCTTGTGGCTTTGCAGATACAATAAAAGATCCTTCCCTTTTCCAATTTCATTTGCCATGTGCTGAGCTACTTCCCAGCTGTATATTCAACACAAAAGCCAATGATGGAAAATGTTGTCGTTTTAAAACCATCTTTGACAGAAAATAATTGAGCTTTCATGCTTTAAAGAACATGAAAATAGTATAAACCTGCTGTACATTTAGACATTCACAGTTTTAAGTGGATAGTGAACAGAAGGCTTTGATGTTGCCTATTTTCTTATGACTGGTAATTAACAACAACAAAAAGGGATCTTAAGGAGACACCAACTGGATTTTTAAAAACAACACCAGCTGAAGTAAATATCTACACAGAGAAAATATCCTGAACAATAAATGTAATGATAAGAAATAAAAAATAAATCCTCTAAAACACTATCTGAAGCCAAATTACTGAAAACTAGAAGGGTTGTCTCGTTTTCAAAAGCTGCATACCACTGCTTCCCACAAATGCCAGTTGTGTCTTAATTCTACATACCATTTTAGTTAAGCTTTAGTTTGTACTATATTCAATAACATTTATAGCTTAATTCAGTACTGAATCCAAATCTGTTCCAGAAAGAAAAAAGGGATGTAACCAAATGCACCTGGACATAATTACAACTTTTCCCCCTCCTTTGCAAACAATATGAGTATCACATGACAACTTCCAAGAAAGGAAGCAGATGTGACTGAAGGAAACCTTTAACTTTTAGCTCAAGAGATCACAAGACCTACATAAGAAATTAAAACAGGGATGATTAAAAAAAAAAAATCACAATTTTTCAGCTTTATTAAACACTGGGAAACATATTAGCAGAGAAGCCGCTAAAATGATGTAAATGAGCACTGACTGCATTCTGCTATAAGGGATATTAGCCAGCTGCTATTTCAAACTGAATCTTTATATTAGAAATTAATATTAATGGCTGAATTTTACCACCTTCCCCCACCTGACTGCAGGAAAAAGGCCTGCTGCTGAGTAAGCATCTTTTAGACATTTTTAGGCTTGCACAGTTGTAAGCCATGCACATCCCAGCTTCAGTAATGTGGTCTTCAAGAATTCCCAAGGAACAAAATAAAGCACAAATCCTGAAGAAGGCAGAAGAAAGAAATCCCAGATTTAGGCAGTTTAGGATTATAGATAAGCAAGTTTCAGGGAATATCTATGGAAACCTTAGCTAATTACTAATTTTCCTCAATACCTTGATCTTGTCTGAGTTCTGTATTTGAAGGGAATAAATCCTTTGGCCTGTATTTGTATTAATCATTGTGATTTTCACTAAGAACAGAGAATGGTTTATAACCAGCTATAGTTTTCCAGATTGTTGCTAATAAGCCACGCATAATCAATGTCCATTAGTAAAAACTATTAAAGTAATCAGACCACAAATCTCTCTTGTAGTTTGAAGCGTATGGGAAGAATTATCTCCAGCACTAAAAAGGAACAATCAGCTCAACACTGCTGGACACTGCAGCTCTTCTAAATGTCCACCGATAAAAACTCTCAAGGAGTGATCATAAACTTTATGGCAAATTCCCCCCTCCTAGAATTAAAAAAAAAAAGCTGCTTTTGTATATTTCAAGGTTGAAATTCACAACCCTATTGAACTACACTATAAGGAAGTTTAAAGCTATCACACAGGCAAGACTTATTTCCCCATTCTTCACTGAAGGAGGTAGCAAGGCCTGGAGGAACTAATCCTGAATTTTCCATCCCTTTCTACCCAAGACCACTGAAGATGTGCAAGTCCTTTGTTTTTCACAGGCTATGAGCACTGACACTTCATATTAGTTGCCAAATGAAACCAAGACTTGCCTATCTAAAACACTATGGATACAAATAACTGCTGCTGCAGTAGTCTCCTGTATCAGGTAACATAACTTGCTTTTCATTTTCATTAAAAGCAAAAGGGCAAATAGGCAACAAGAGTTGGTATTGTCACTACTCTGAATATTTCTAAGGCACCTCCAATGTTTTAGTCTCCTTAACAGCAGACATACAAACAAAGCACCACACACAGAGGAATTAGTGGTGTGGACACAGCCACTTAGAAAATATCTGGGAGAAGAAGAGTGGGAACTCATCCTTGCAACCCAGGTCCAGGGTCTATCTACAAGGGGCACAATCACCAAGTTTCAATATATCCAGCATTACTTGCAATACACATTTTAACTGCCAGACACATTTACAGTCTAGAGCAGGCACATTAGTGTTCTAACCATGAGTATGTGCAAGACATATCTCATGGGCTTTTGTAGCCTGTATATAAGATAGTTGAATGCCTTTGTTCTGCCTGGATGTCTCCTTGCTTTCATATGTGTGCTGGCAGTCCAGACATTTTTCTCTTCAGACATCATTCATCACCTCTAGATCTAGCATCAAGAATAGGAGGCAAATGCTGTTAGTTCCACCTGGGAATCCCATTCTAGAAATCTTCAAAGTTGTATTTTCTGTGTCTGGGTTGTCTGACCATTTACTCTACAGGACATTGTTAGAGAAGTTGAATAGTTTGTCTACTGTGTGGAGTCCAGGATGGAGACCCTTTAGCAACAATTCTCAGTCCTGCACTGTTCTCTGCATTAGTTTAAACTCCTTTATATTCTGCAGGCCTTTGCTGTCCATGAACACAAGAATATTTTCCCAAATGCTTTGGATACTTGGAAAACTTACAGAGCTTGTATTACTCTTATGTATACATTTATTTGAAACACCTTTTTTCTCCATTAACCAACAAAAGATAGCTGCTGTTCCTCATGTGTAATCATGGCTTTGTTTCTTTATCACAAGCACTCTCTTGTAATTTTAAGCTCATGTTAAGCACTGTCAGCCTTTCCAGTATGATCTGTTTAACCACTTGTCCCCTTGCTGACTGTTGCAATTGTTTGTATATCCCTTTACTTATAATTTATGAAACACTGGAACATGGGAACAACCGTTAATTACAAGTTGGCACATTTGTTCTCTGCTTTTGAAAACCTTCTCCTTCTGCTAGAGTTCTTGATTACTGTTCTATGTTTATTTTAGAGGGATGAGAAATGTCTGTCCTCTTACTATCCCTGCTTCTTCTCAGGCTCTGGAAAAGAAACAGAGAATACATGACTAGCAAAGTTGAGAAACCTGTGTCTTTAATCAGAGGAGTGAAGATGTGACCCAAGTCACTTCTCAGAGACAGTTTAAGTCTGTCAAGGTTTATTAGGACAAATGCAACTTCATATGAATATAATTGTTTGGGTTTCTTGCCTTCCTTGACCACATAAGCCAAGAAGGAGCCAGCTTGGCTGGGTTTAGCCTGCTTTACTCCATCCACTGCAACAGTTTGGCTGTGGCTGTGACCTGTCACACAGGAGGTACTTCTAGAGAAAAGAGATTATGGTGTCCTCCCATGAGTGCACAAGTACTCAACATGTAGGTTAAAGAGACAAGAAACTTGCAGACTATATCAAATGACAGAAAACCAGCAGAAAAATGACACAGGGAAGAGAAAGCTGAAAAACCATGTACTTCCATTGTGTATGGTTTCTGCCATTTCCTAGATTTAGTAGAAATTTTATAAGGATGCTTACTCAAATTCTACTAATTCAAACTCAAGGAAAAGACTAGCATAGCAAAATAAATACCTTTGCTTTTTAACATGCAGATTTGTGTTTAAACTGCTCTCTTGTCCAATCCATTACAAGCTTTTCTCAATGCATTCTTTTCTTGGCTGTGAAGTGATGGCCATACTAGCCTCCCGCTTTTCATCTAACCATCCTTTAAGGACTTTAACCTGAATTGTGAGTTGATGCATCTACATACCTGTGCTTCATTATTAAGACAGTGTACTTTGGAAACTGCAGGTTCAGAGGTGTTCTCCAAACAACTAGCAGAACCCTACAGTCTTCTTACCCTCTCCTTCCTTAATGCAAAGCTAAATGAAACAAGACTCAAGCTTAAATTCCAAACTAGATTTTTCTCCTCTGTTTTCATACAGTACTTTTTTCCTCCAAAATCAATTTTACAAAACCTAAACCCTAATGTGCTTGCAAGTTTGAATGACAAATTGCTTACAGGCAATCTAGAAACATACCTTGGCCTACAAGACAAGGAAACTGCTTCACTCCCACCCCAAGTCATTGGAAAACAAGATATATACACTTCAAGTTCCCTCAAAGCCCTGAGGAGAAACTGTTTGTGTAGCAAAGACAGGAATCAGTCTTTCTTCTGACAATATTTTAAGGGAAGATGAATTAATTTATCTCAAATTTGCTATTAAAGTCCCTCCTTGCACTTAAGTAGGGATTTATATTATTTTGTGTATTAAAAAAAAATCCTCTTCCTATTTTCTTAAGCTAGTTGGTAAGAGTTTAAAAAATAATTTAAGCCTACCACATTATATTTTTGGAGGTTACAAATTTTTGCCAGGAAGGAAACAGCAGCAGCTCCTAGCTCTGTGCTCCCCATATTCTACTTTGAAGTGACCTGAACACCAGCATAGGATCTACTGGTAGTCTGGGAACTCCTCACTCACTGCTTTCTCGTTATATGGGGCTTTTAACATAGGGTGTTGGTCACATTAAACTCAATAAATACTCAACAAACACTTTGAAAGGAGCCCCCTGATTCATATATACCTGAACAAAGACCTGAGTAAGACAAGTTAACTGCAAATATGTGGTCTTTATACTATTTTGTTATAGTGCAGTTAAAACTCAGAGGCAGTTCAAACTCTTAAAGCAAACTGTTTGTTTCTTAAAACAAATGAGATGTACAACTTTTCTTCAGATTTTAAATTGAGAAGTGACTGCATTCTTTTTTTTTTTTTTTATTTTTCAGGAGATTATAAAGTTTACTAATGAAACATCAAATATTTGATTGTAATACAATCATACATAAATACCTATCACAGTCTAATTAGGCACATATTTCCATTTTCAGCCCCACAGGTCAGATTTTCACCTGGCTTCCAGTCTGTTTGTACATACAACAGGGATGTTTGTTTTAATTAAGAAACTCTGGATTTTAACAACACAGCTATTGCATGTGTATCTACAGCACATTACACAATCCCTGATTTACTCCTTTGTCCAACAACCTGATTTTAGCCATACAGTGTTGTCTAGAGTGCTGAAGCAGACTCTCAGTGCTAGAAGTGTTAATCTGTGTTTTGTAAACCTTCCTTTTTATCAGGCTGAGGTCTTTCTGTATTTTCATTAATTATTAAAAATAGCTGGTAGTACTGTCAAATCAGTGGGATTAACCTACTTTGAAAAGGAAATTAGGTCAGTTACTATATTCATGCTCAGCCTTCAACTCTCATGTACTGTTACAGGTCTCTTGCATCCTACAAAATGGGCATTTTCCTGTGAAAATACCTATCTGAGGGCAGCAGCGGTCTGCTTTATCCCACACTTGAACACAACACCAAAACAAACATATTAGGGTAAAGAACCCATCAGTTGTGATTAGGCTGTGCTGATACAACCATCTTGGCCAGAATAAAAACACAACTTACTGCGCACTTTTAAGTGACTCAATTCACAGGTTTGTGACGGTGAAGACATACTTCTGATATTTGAAACACACCTAAACACCAGATTCCAAGTGGCTTTTGAGGTTATCTTTGCCAAAGCACTTAAGAATACCCCTTCCAAACTTACCTTACCTGAAAAAGAGACTTGGATGAAACAACCACTGACAGATGAAGGCACTGAGCCAACCACCAAGCTACTATGGGTCTCTGACCAGAGATCAGGGAGGAAAGGGTAGCAGTACCCTACCTGCAGTTAATAGCTCCTGATAGCTATTGTGGCATCTGAAACACTGGGCACACTGGAAGAAAGCAGCAGCTCCTCATGATCTGCGCAACTGCCACTGTTCCAGGCAAAATATGAGGCCTGACTGCTTCCCTGCCATGCCTCCATTGGGAATGCAGATGCTCACAGGATTTGCAGCTCAGAAAACCACATCTCCACTCACTCCACCCTCAGGTTTTTTAGCCCCCACTTTGCTCTTGGCCGCTTGTTTTTATCACTACTCTTACTAAGTAAAGCTTAACTGCAGATATTGTAGTTGTTCATTTAGGCAGAGGATCTCTTGTGCATCCCCAAGCAGAGTTCACTCCTGCCTCTGTCCTGAAGCTCTCATGGGTGACGAGAGCTCTTAAGTCTGTCGCTTTCAGAAAAACCTTTATTCTGCTTCCAATTTCCCCACATCAAGGAATTCTGATTATTGTCTTCCCAGTAAAAGGACAAGACTGACCTCTAGATAATGCATCAAGAGAAAGGCAGAGAGAGGATTACCCTCCAGCATGTCTCTGACAGTTCCTCTCCAAACCATTCACAGTCACTTGATTTCACACTGAGGCAGGAAAATAAATGTGTAGGGAAAACATACTGCAGTTATGTATAATTCAGACAGCTAGCTATCTGCATCTAGGAAAAAGAACTGAAAGTTAACAGCATGCTTCCTCTCCTTCCTCTCAGCTTCAGGCTGATCTACAGCTAACAAAGAGATTGCAATTTCTGCATGTTAAGTACACTGCAGAGGAGGAGACAGAGGGGAAAGAAAGCAGGACAAATCCAGACTGTACAGGGCACTTTTCTCTAGCATAATGACCTGCTGCAGTTCAACCTTTAGCATTCCTTGGTATCCATTTCTGCTTTCTATGCTTACCCACATGCATTGATATTGCTGAAAAAGGATGAATCATCAGGAAGCCTAAGACTACCCAAGGAGCACGAGTGCTGCTGCAGACCCAGCTGCACAAAAGACCCATACTGAAAAGCCTCAGGAATCCTCAGAAGCACTCTTCTGATTCCTTTCTATGGTACTTTTTAGCAGATGACAGAAAAAATCTTTTCTGTGATGTTGTTGGTTTGGGGTTTTTTTGTTTGTTTTTTAAACATGCCCAAAGAAGGCAGCAGCATACAGTGCACACAGACTTCCCTATCTCCTTGGGTTAACTTAAAAGCAAGTGTCTAGGTTACATTAAACAGCATCCTTTGCAGTCTTTCTTCTCCATCTTCTTTAAGCAACGCACAGAATACACAGGCAAATGAACATTACCAGGGGTGTCCCTGTGAACCCCACTGAGCTGGGACTGGCAACTTTTAGATAAAGATCTTTCTTTTCCCATCTTCCAGGATCATCTCCACACAGGAGCAACTGAATGTTCTTTAGCTGTGAAGCAGATCTGGATTTTGTAATGTGATGTTGTTGCCTCAACATTCACCAAAAGAAACATGTAGACTTAAGGAAGAAATCAGTGACAGCAGCAGTAAGCAACATGCAGATCAAAGTAGCATTTATCACCTCTACAGCATGTGATATGTCAGCAAGCACAACTGAAAAACAGAAGCAAGTTCCAAAGACATGTGCAACCCAAATCAGCTCATGCAGGTAAATGAAATGTCAGAGACAACAACAGCAGCATGGACAAACTAAGAATAGTAAGATGTTTGCATAATCTTTACTTTTTTCTGGATTATTACAGGTCAAACAGAGTCGTATCTTTATTGTGTAATACACACTCTCTTTGTCCTGTTAAACATCACTCCTTCTCAGAGTTAATGGCTTCAAGAACCAGGGATAATCTTGCACTCAAATTAAATACCATCACCACAACTTCTTGGTTTGTATCAACATACTATATCCCTAGCATTTCTCTCATCAATCAGAACATATCGCAGACAAACACTGTAAGCAATGCACTTGGAAAAGGGCGTTTTTCTCCTCTGCGTGGGGAGGTGGGCAGGGTGTTCAGCTCTTCCCCCACACAAGTAAGAAATGACATTTTGCAGAGTTCTTATGTTCTTTACCTTGTAGCAAACATTGCCCTCAGGGAAGAGAAGGTAGCAGCATCTTCTTTCAAAGCCTTCAGCTCATTTCGTAGCTTCATCATGGTCTCTGTAACCATAGCTTTCTCATTTTCATACTTGCTTTTTAGGTTGGCAAGGGCTACCTCTGCAGTCTGTTGTTTACCAAAAAGAACAGAAACCTGCTAGTTAAAGAAACTCTTCACAGACTGGCTGGCTAAGGCATCTGTAATCACTATTCACATGATAAAACATTTACTTTGGACTGGAACGTTATAATTTTGGTCAACCTTTCTTGTACAGATTAAATAAGATCTCATTTTTGAACACTGAAAACAGATTGGACATATGGGTCTCCTACTCCCATTAACCCTGCAGCAGCATCTAGGAAAGTTACAGAATATACATTTAGTGACTCCCATCTCCAACCACTAAAAGAAATTAAACTTTACATACTTCAAATACAAAACAGTCTATCTAGTATCTCTATATTTAAAGGCATTCATCAATCACTTGCATAATTCTCTAACCCCTACAGCATTTTGCCTTTCATTTTGAGACACCTTTATTAAAATGTGCAAAAAAACCCTGAAAGCATGTATATATTTCTTAAACAACACTATACTTTTTTTTTTAAGACAACTTTAATTTGCATTACTTTAACTTCAGAGGAGACAATGAAGCATGTCACATGTCTTAATGGCAGTTATTTTCATCTACTGCACTGCTAAGGTGTATCAAATGGCACAGACCAATCCCCAAACCCTACTTTTACCTTTCACCCCTTTTATTTGGACCAGTTCTTATATCACATCCTCATCTTAGTAGGCTTTTATTTTGCAGTTTGAGAGAGAAGAGTACTTAACTCTTTTGAGTTACTACTCCAAATTAATACTAGAATTAGGTTACTACTAGGATTCTTTCAAGTAGAAAGTAACATTTACCTCTTCATTTTAGGTGTTTTACATGAAATATAATCTGATATAATTCAGACAGGCAGTAAGTTTAATAAATAATCTCATGAGTATGTGACAAGCAAAAGCCAGTTAAAGCCACCGTCCTGACCTTTACAGCAGGGATAGCTATGTGCCTCTAATGAAACAGCCTGCCTCAGTCTGGTACCAAACAAGTATCAGCAACAAAAGCCCTACTGAGCTGAGGGTATGGCAGCATGACCTCAAAGATTCATTCTCTTGTGTTTATGACTTAACTCCCTGAAACTATAACCATCACATCTCTTAGACCTAGTTACCTGTTTGTTGGCCTTCAGTACAGTTCTCAGAGTTGCTATCTGTTCTCTCTTGGTGCTCAGCAGGGACTTTAACTTCAGGATTTCTTCCATGAGTGCTTCCTTGTCTTTGTCCACCACTGGCCCAAGTTCTTGAGTGGCAACACGCTGCCTGGACAACTCAGTGGTTCTGTCCACAGCAGCTTGCAGGTGTTTGATCTGATCCCGGATTATAGCAATCAAATTGTAAATATTCATTGGTTCCTTCTGAGGATCTGACACAGGCGATGGCAGCAATGACACTGGAGATGGGCTGCTGTCACCACTTCCATTCTCTGCTTTTCCTAGCTCTATAGTTAACAGCCCTTTAGAAAGGAGAATGGGAGACCTTCTTCCCTTGGCCTCTGGACTACTGCGTCCACCTTTACCTTCCTTGTAGTAATCCAGCATCACTCTGTTTGGAGTTTCATTGTTGCACATGCAGACATGGTGATATAAATTGGCCAGTTCTTCACTGAAGGTGACTAGTTCATCTTGGGCCACGCTGAGGCTGCCCTGTGTTTCTCCAGCAACATCACTGACTTTCTTCAGCTCCTTCTCCAGCCTGGCCACCTGTTCTCTGTCATGCCTACTGGATTTTTCTAGAGAGGTGATCTTTTCAGTGAGAGCTTGGCTCTCAGTCTCATATCTGCTCTTCTCTTCCTCATACTTAGACTCACATTCTTTGTATTTGGCCTTAAGATTTTTGAGCTCTTCTTTCAGGTCAGTAATTTCTGCCACAGCCACTTTGTACTTGCATTCCAGGATCTCTGGCCCATTGATGTCAACTTCATAATAGTCTCCATCTTCATGGCTGTCTCGGTCCTTCTCATTGTCAAGGGCAGACTGACGTTCCTTGCTAACCTGGAGTTTCTTCATTGCATTTAGGTTTTCTGTGAGTCTGCCAACTTTTTCATGCTGCTCTGAGAGGGCCCCCCTTGTATTTTCCAGCTGCTTCTGTGATTCCTGTAGTGTTGTTAACAAGTTCACCTTTTCTCTTTCCATCTGAAATGCATAAACACAAACACGTACATAAAGGAAACTGTATCACTTAAATGGTTTTATTATAAAAGACAGCAACTTAGCCAAGATCCATACGGCTACAGAAACCCAATCACTTGCACATTGTGTGCTATTTCATTTATTCTAAAGGTTATTTATTTATTTTTAATTTATTAAAAAGCTATTTCATTTATTCTAAAGCTATCTCAAGCACAGTGTTCCTTGCCAGTTCTTTCTGATTTTCAGTTCAAAATCCACATTATACATTCTTCCATAGTTGATGGTCTCAGTGTGAAAATGTTCTTCCAGCTGAGGATAAGCAAAAGTTTACTGTTATCTTCCAAATTATCAAGTTATTAGAAATAGCATTAGAAAAAACAATTAGAAAACTTGCAGCTAGTCTACGGTGGAAACTTAAGAGTTTCATGAAAGACTCAGAAATACTGAAACTTTCTCCTCTGAAAGATCCCATTTTGAAAAAATCCAGCTATTTTTTCCACAAAGGCTTTTTCTATGGAAAACTTAAAAAGCGCTCGACAAAACTTTAAAACGTTTCTGGGCAACATAAATATACACCTTGCTTCAAACTCTCCAACCTCCCAACAGCACAAATGTAACACAGAAATGCTTGGTACTGATTAAAATTTCATGTTCTTTGAACTAATTAGAGAAAGGAGTTCTGATGTATAAAACTTTTGATAAAGATGACTGGGGTAACTATCAATTTTCAAACAAAATACTATCTTTCTCGCTAGGGACACAATTAAGTAGACACACCATGTACTGCACAAAAGATGCACTACAACTGTCCTCCAAACACAGGACATAACTGCTAGTTTTTCTGCACATGAGAACAGCAGCACGCTGCAGTTTTTCACTGACAAACTTTTAACACCCTCAAGTTCTAAATCAATCAGAGCCTCTACAAATATAGTTCATACTGTATGCTGCCCATGTGAGATATTGAAAAGACTGAAATAACAACCCCAGTAAACTCTAGCAGCTATCTGGAAGTACACAGTTGTTTAGGAAGCCCATATACCTGTACAAGCTGTTGTTTCAGCTTCTGGATTTCAGAAATGTTTAGTTCACTTAGAAGATCTGAAACCAGACTTGGGGCTGGTGGGAAGCTTTCATTTTTCTTGGGTGTTGATGTATTATTCTTGCCATTGCTGAGTTTGCTGAGGCAGTTTTGTTCAAATCCATTCATGATTTCATCATTATTGGGCTCTGTGGCCTCATCACTGAACTTAAGACCATCTAAAGAGATATTCAGGTGGCTGTTGTACATGGAATCGTTGATGTTCATGTAGTGAGACAGCTCCTTACGAAGGGTGTTCTTCTGCTCCCGCTCTGTCTTCAGTGTCTCTAAGGCTTCCTCGAGCTGGCGTTCGGAAATCTCCTTCAGCCGTATGGCATCTTCTAGCTGGCTGTTGAGAAATTCTGTTTCCTCTTCAAGCCTTTTGATTTCATGTTTCAGGCCTTCAAACTCCACCTGGAGATTATACAAATGGGGGGGGGGGGGTGGTGTCATTGGGGAACACTAATGAAAATGTCTGCCTGCAAGGCACCAAATAATTTTACTTTTGAATGTTTGGTTCAGCAAATATGGTGAGAATAGATTAATTTTTTTCAGTACTAGAGTCTAGTTTTGGCACTTTGACTCTAAGCTGCCTACACAACTTACCTTCACAAAGAGCATGGAAGAAAATTTCTAAGCAAACCACAAACAAGCTGATCTATTCCAGCTCAATTAAGACAGGTGGGAGATACAGGATGTGATAAAGGAATCACAAAACAGGCTTTCCTAGCACATTATGAAAACTCTTTCTCTGTTTGATTAACAAATTCCTTGTCCAACCTCCCCACAAATTCAAGCTCAACATTTTCAAAATCCAGCATTACAAAGCTATGCTCTGCTGCGCTGCTGTTAGAATATGCCACCAGGCTTAAGACTGTTGGGATGCAGCAATCAAACTCTGCTTTTAGATATTCAAAATAAAGCATTTTATCATCTCTGTCACAGTCATCATTTCAGCACATCTTGAGAGAGCTACAATTTATAGACTCTACACTTCAGACTCCCAATGCTGCTACATGAAATTTGATGTCGTGTCTAAATTTTATGTATAAAATTGCCCTTTTTTAAACCTCTCTTACTCTGAAGTTATGAACACCAACAGCTGGGGTAAAATTTTGAATCCCTTGGACAAAAAAAAAAAAAAAAAAAAAATGTATAAAGAATACTTATCTTAACCTTGAAAGGAAAACATGCCACATGATACATTTATTTTTGCCAGGTGCTAAAGGAATTTTAGATGCCAACATATACCAATCTGGTGATGCTGAACCACACCTGATTTAAAAACCAGGAACCAATTATGCTAATTTAGTTTTGCAAGTTATGCCTGGGAAAACTTGATGGCTTTTTCTAGTTATGTCAGTAGGATAATGAAAGCTTACTGAAATTCATCAAGTAAGATTAGTAATAATCCACTGCCATGAACAGAATTAGCTCTTTGTTCTATATATGTCTATATATGAGCTCAAACATTCAAGACTGCAGTCTGTTTCCAAAGGTTGCAGAATACAAACAGGTAGCCAATAATTACTAGTAACTGACAAGCAAGATAGCATCCGAGTGAAAGTTAGCTCAACCCAGAATGACAGCCCTCTTGAATATTGGTATTTTAGAATGCGAACACTGAGATTCCACTTGCTCCTCCAAATACAATGAATGAAATAAAAATGTCCCTATTTTGGGCACATGAGCAAGGCCAAAGTGAAAAAAGCACTGACATGGAATTTCACCTGGAGATAAATGAAATATATTCATTATCCCAAATACCTTGCTTGGCAGGCAGCTTTCATTCAGAACCCTGAAGGAGTTCTGAAGCAAATCCTATTAAGTTTTTGCTATGTGCTCATTACAACAGATGGTATTAACACTATTTTTTTTTTCAGGAGCTTTTATTTTAGGAATATTATACCATTTTCTCAATGGAATCTCAAGTTTTATTTATATTATGAGGATGACAGGTACCTGAAGAATAAAAATAACAAGTCCCCATCTGACAGGTGAAGATAAGCAAATCATGCCAAAGGCCACATCTAACACACATCTAAGCTAACTACCTCTGCTAATGGTGACTCAGGAAAATTCTTCAGTTGTTCAAAAAATGCAGTTTTCTAAAATTCTGAAAATAGCTGTAACTGTGCAATTAAAAATGTGACCTTTTGGATGAGCAGTCACCCAGGTCTGACAGTATAGAGCAAATGTAACAGTAGCCCATGTTTAATGAAAGTAGCTGCAAGAGAGGAAGAGTATACAACTGGAGAGACAAAGTAAGAAATAAGTAGCATTAAAAACCTATGTTCAGAAATACACCCACTTACAGATACTGTAGAAGAGAACAGATGGATGGGTGGATGGATGGATGGATAGATGGGAGAGTATTGCAAAGAGACATTGAAAAACTAGTGTAGCAAAGACTAAACCAAGTAACAAAGCAGACTGGCAAAAACTTAACTTCCATCAAAGACAGAGAAGGCAGTGGAATGACTCGGAGGTCAAAGTAGAAGCAATAAAGTCTTATGACAGTGTATAAACAGAGACAGAAAGCACTTAAACATTTTGGGACAACTCTTGGTACTAAAACATAGAGATTACAGTCTCAAAGGCGGTACAAAAAATAAGTGGTTGGATGCTGAAATGAGACAGAACCATGCTGTAACACAGGAATTAACTGTTGCTACCAAAGCAATGCTCACTACTTTGAAAAACTTGCCTGGTTTTGCTTCAGAACAGACACTTGTTTCTGGAGACAGATGTTTTCCTCTTCAAGCTCAGTGTAGTCTTGCAGCAAACGTGCTTCTCTGAATTTATATTCCTTAATATCATCTCGCAGACGGGCCCTTTGGATCTCCACATTTTGATTGACCTGGAAAAACAAATGAACACCACAGTGATGGTGATTTGGACAGATATCATTAATTTTCCTTATATGCACTAATCAATTAGATTCTATTCAAACAAGTTCTTCCTCCCAGCTCCCCCACTCTCCCAAATGATGTACAGAAACCCAAGTCATTTATACACAATAATTAGATTTCGTTTTCTGTCTTCTCTTACAAATTCGCACCCCTGACTCAGAGAAAAGTCAATGAGCAAGCAGGGAAAGCAACTTTCACACCTGTGTCTCACTGGCTGTCAAAAGTTTTCCAGATCAGAAGTCAATGCCTGAATCTGTTAACACTTAAACAAGATGAGCCTTTTCACATCATGCAGATGACTCCAGACATTTGGACATGTATTTTCTCTGCTGCTTTTCAACAGATCTTTCCTTTATGCCCAATGCAATAATTTGGAAATATGTTCTAATGAAACCCTTTGGAGAGAGACACCGAGTTAAACCTCAAATGAAATCCAAGATCCCAGGTAGAAAGAAACAGCAACGGTGGTTGACTTATAAAATGTTCCCTCCCCTCAGCCCCAAGACTTGTGCAAGACCTCAAAGACTTAAAAAAAAAATAAATAAAAATTAAAAAATAACATACTGATGTAGGATGATCTTTAGATCTCTCGTGACTATACAGAGACACTTCAAATAAATTGAGCTAGCACATATCCAGCTGTGTGAATGGCTCACTGTACTTAGCCCTTCTTTTTTCAACATTACTTTCCTTCAAGCCACATTTTAAATCCTTAATTAAAACAAACAGAAAACTACACTCTGAAACATTAGCAGAAATTTCTTCAGAGATGGGAAAATAGGCAGTATAGTTGCCTATGAAAATAGTGTCCAGATATTTTAGCAGCTGTACCTGTGAAGTGACAGGATGGTTTTCCAAACAGTTCTAAATCAGTGCAAAACAAAATTGAGCTCATGAAAGAGGTTGCCTACCAATTCAGCTAGGTAGGTTACATATTTTATTTCTGGTTCTATCTATCTAGCAGCCTAGCTGGGAAAGCCTCATCCTCTGGTATACAAACTTAGCTTCCCTTAGTGTTCTCCACTTCTGGTTAGAAACAGGAATGTCACCAATGAATAAAATCCGGTCTCAGTCCCTCTGCAAGTGTGCAGCAGGAATACATAGAAGAAATACAACACAGGTATCAACAGACCCCTACAGAAAGCTAAGAGATAAAGGAAATGTTCACAGCAGGAGCAAACTTGAATCTGATACGTTCTGAACACAAACACAGAATCACCTGCAACTGTTAAGACCAATACATGTAAATTATAGCTCCCCACAAGTCAGGTACAGAGATTATATGCTAGAAACCTGCCTGCTTATTTTTAGCAATGAAGAACACTGCTTCCCAGCGCATTGAGAAGCTAAAAATCAACATTAATTACTGAAACCAGACACTACAGCACAGCAATGCAAATGAAAAGTTGCTACATTCCATATTCCAGGCCTAAGCAACTGTTGGCTCTATCTTTGCACAGACCCAGGGTGCATAGGGAAAGGTGCTTGCAGGTATCTGAAGGCTACAGGCTGACATGAATTCACACCCTGACTTCTTCCTCCTTAACAACTGCAATGAAGACCTCTTGCCTTTGGCAGAAAGAGCCTTCAGCCAGACAATCCAAACTGTTTAACAGTTAGTCATCCTCTCAGCTTTGCCTCAGCAGAGTTCTGCAAGGAGTCCCTCTGGCCTGCACAGTGCTAGAAATCACAGGGACCAGTTTGAATCTATCCTTGCTTGCATGTAAGCTATGGTAAATAGCTAGGATGCTATTTTCCGCACTTTCTGCAAGAGAATAAATGTGCTGTGAGTTGCACATATTCCACCTCCTCTTCTGATTTTTGTACCCTGCAGGATATCTGTTGTGGGTATCAGAAAGAGTTTTGTACAAATTAGGAGATCTTATCCATAATTTTCCCCATTCCTGACTAAAATGTTCCGAAGTTTCACCCCATTCCTAAGTGAAATGGAAGACCTCCCACAAAGCTACTGGTGAGCAGCTCTCTCCACCATTCAGGTTGCGTTGCTCCTCTTCCTCCCTTGATGATATAATCTTTGCAGAGGTCAATGCCTGGAGAAATCACTGGAGCCAGTCTTTTCTGAAGAAGGAATGGTTTCTGCCTAATCCTGCCCGTTTAATTCAGAGCAACAGTAAGAGCTCATTACTTAGTGTGAAAGTACTGCCATGTTCTGCCTTCCACAAGAAAAATCATTCCATTTCAGTGCGTGCAGAAAGGCCAGATTTAAAAATAGCTCCCTTGCTTCCTGACTGGGGAAGGAAGATATAACCCAGATTTATTGTCTGTTTAGCAAGCTGTGCTTTCAGCTTGCTCTTAACATTTTCTTGTTAAATAAATGTGCATGCTTGCAAGCTACAGGGTTAAACTGGGTGCCATGCTAGCTCATACATCTGACCAAACGGCAAGATCTTTTCTGTAGGGAAGTGAAGCTACTGCATCCTTCCTTAATCAGATTTTTCTATTACCCATATGGAAAGTGGTATTTATGTGTTTTAAGACAGACACTGCACATGTCCTCACAGGTAGTGCTATACAATTCCCCAAGTCTACAGAAATGGTGAGCTGACCTACCAAAAAGTCTTAACCTTTGTGTAACTCTTGCTCCTTCAATGGCTTCTTCCTTCCTCCTCTGCCCTGAGCAACCCCTGAGCACAGGGGGGGAGCTGGAACCCGGGGGCATGCCTGGCTAGGCTCTCAGCTATACACAGTCACACCTCCACCCAAAAAGAATCACACAGCACTTTAAAATATCAATTACTACAGTGGAGAACAGATGGCTGTTAAGTATTCATCTACCTGACCAAATTCCTCAACTTCTCAACCTAGAGAATATTCCCACTACACAGAAGCCTCCCATCCATCCTGCCTAGGAAAAGACTGCAATATGAAAGTGGTTTTGACTGATCTGAAGGCCACAGACCAACCCTGCTCCTGCTGCTAGAAAACTTGTCTCCAGCATTTTCATTCTCTCAGCTTTGCCTCGACAGAGTTCTGCGGAGTCCCTCTGGCCTGCACGGTGCTAGAAATCACAGGGACCAGTTTGAATTCGCCCTTGCCTGCATGTAAACTATGGTAAACAGCTAGGATGCTATTTTCCACACTTTCTGCAGGAAAATAAATGTGTTGCGAGTTGCACATATTCCACCTCCTCATCTGATTTTCGTTCCCTGCAGGATATCTGTTGTGGGTATCAACCTGACTGTGCTTGGAAACAGTGGGTATGTGCCATGAGAACTGGAGATCTTCAGATCTTGTCTCCTGGTCCAAGAATACTGTAACTTCTGTTAGGAAAAAGAAATCAGCTCAGGTTTGCTCAGAGGAAGGTAAGGGAGAGAAAGCCATCATAAGAAGGTGCTGCTGGCTACGCATGGTTGCTGGTCTGCCTCTGACCCAAAAGCATTTGCCCACTGCCAGGGACTGCAAACAGCCTTGTCATGCAGGTGATCTCCACTGCTGTGTGAAAGTTGAGGCTTCCAATAATTAAAACAGTTCTAACAGCTTAGAAACAGTTTGATCTAATGGAACTTCCAGTATTTTTCTTTTCTCTCAAATAGTTTATATATAATTATAGAATCAACCAGGTTGGAAAAGACCTTTAAGATCAAGTCCAACCACTACCCCAGGACTGCCAAGACCACCACTAAACCGTATCATTGAGGGCCTCATCTACACGGGTTTTGAACACTTCCAGGGATATCGCTTGTTACTTGGGAGAAGATAATGACCTCCACCTAACTACCACCTCCTTTCAGGTAGCTGTAGAGAGCGATAAGGTCGCCCTTGAGCCTTCTCTTCTGAAAAACCTAGAATTAAACCTCCCCAGGTCCTTCAGCCATTCCTCATCGTACTTACTCTCCAGAACCTTCACCAGCTCCGTTGTCCTTCTCTGGCCCCACTCCAGCACCTCAATGTCTCTCTTGCAGTGAAGGGCCCAGAAATGGACACAGAGTTTGAGGTGTGGCCTCACCAGTGCCCAGTACAGAGCGACAGTCACTGCCCTGGCCCTGCTGCCATGCTGTTTCTGATACAGGCCAGGATGCCATTGGCTTCTTGGCTGCCTGGACACAAGCTGCTCAATGTTTGGCTCCATCAGTCAGCATTCCCAGGTCCTTTCCCATGAGCAGTTTCCAGCCACTCTTCCCAAGCCTAGAGTGTTCCATGGGGTTGTTGTGGCCCAAGTGCAGGACTCAGCACTTTGCCTTGTTGAACCTCATCCCACTGGCCACAGCCCATGCGTCCAGCCTGTCCAGATCCCTCTGCAGAGCTTCCTACCCTCCAGCAGATCAACATACCCACCCAACTTGGTGTCATCTGCAAATTTACTGAGGGTGCCCTCGATCCCCTCATCCAGATCATCAGTGAAGATATTAAACAACACTGGCCCTAACACTGAGCCCTGAGGGACACCACTAGTGACCAGTCTCCAACTAGATGTGCTTCCATTCACCCCTCTTTGGGATCTGCCATTCAGCTAGTTTCCAATCCAGCGAAGAATCCTCCTGTCCAGGTAAAGAACAGCCAATCTGTCCAGGAGAAAACTGTGGGAGACAGTGTCAAATGCTTTACTCAAGTCCAAACAGACAATGTCCACAGCCTTTCCCTCATTAACAGGCAGGTCACTTAATCATAGAAGGAGATCAGGTTGGTCAAGCACAACTTGCCCTTTATGAACCCATGCTGACTGGTCCTGATCCCTCCATTTTCTTGCACATGCTTTATGATCTTGCTTAGGATATTTTGCGATAATGCTCCCAAATAGCTCTGAAGTTTTAATGGAAAACAAGCAGCTGCACTGAAACTTTGATAGCAAATGTACACAAATGGCCTTGGTTCTGGTTGTGGGGTGGCTGGGTTTTGGGTTTTTTTAATGTATTTTTTTTTTGTTTGGTTTTTTTTTTTGTTTTTTTTTTTCTGTTTGTTTTTTTTATTTACCTGTCCTCTCATTATTAATGATGTGAGGGCTGGAGCAGCTCTGCTCTGGAGCCAGGCTGAGAGAGATGGGCTGGTTCAGCCTGGAGAGGAGGAGGCTCCTTAAGGGGAGACCTTAGAGCAGCTCCAGTGCCTAAAGGGGCTCCAGGAAACCCGGAGACGGGCTTTGGACAAGGGCCTGTAGGGACAGGACAAGGGGAATGGCTTTAACCTGCCAGAGGGGAGACTGAGA